>CM062868.1:20132634-20381100 GCA_031772225.1 Eubasilissa splendida
CTGAAGAAGATACCATAGGTATCAACACATGTAGAATAATTAATAAATAGTGCTTTAAACAAAGTATTATTAATATAAAATGAGGCCCCAAAGTAATTTTGCAAAAATTGAAGAAGTTAACGAGATCTCGTAGCATTCACTAAAATAAAATATTTTTCCAAAAAATAATACAATCCACACAATATTCGAAAGAGCCTCATAACGAAAAACAAAAAATAATACAATAGATGAAATAAAGATTGGAATGAATAATTGAAAATTGCCCATCTTCACCCCGCAACTTTTCTCGCAGGGGGAGGGGGGGTTAAAAATATCACCCCCACCCCCCTCGAGAGGACATTCGTCGTTTTGTATTATCAATTATCTTTGGGAGAGGCTTTTGTTCTTTTTAATAAAAGTTTTTCCCTGTCCCGACAAGTGTCGCCGGAATTGTCTATTTGGATTTTGATTAATTGTCAACCAGTCTTTGCCTTTGTATTTTTGCTAGATCGAAGTTGTTTTTTCTAAATTTGCCAATCACATACTCCAAACACACACCAAATCCCAGAAGTCGATGATGTAAAGTACAATGAAATTTTTTAATAAAATGCCAGAAAACATAAGAAAGGAAGAGAAATTGAATAGATTTAAAATAAAACTGACTAAATACAAAGATAAGTTTTAATAAAAGAAAATAATTTAATCTTGTTTTTATTAGAGCATATATAAGGAGTGCTTATGTATGCACTATATTAAGAATTAAATAAATATATTTGCGGGCGAGATTCACATGGTTGGAATTCACGTTATCATAACAAAGTTGTATACAACTGTATGTTATGCTATACGGAGTGACCGATGTTTGAAGGTTGTGTAATTCGGATCAGGATGTTTTGCACATCGTGAGACTGAAGACCCTATCTCCCTTCTGTTGTCACGCGTGCGGGATGTATACCGCAGTGTATATGAATGTGGATTGTGCGAGTGCCTGTAAATGCTGTGACTAGAGCAAGGCATTTAATTACAACAAGGTTGATTTACAATTGATAAAACAACGATTAGAAAGTTATTTTTGTGTATGTTCAAATCTTTGTAGGAACCAATTACTGGGATTTATCCCTTGAGGGATTGTCGTCAAGATATATATTATAGATATCGCACAGAGATGAAGCCATTATTTATGTATATGAGATGATATATATAGAAGTCTCAGGCATTACAGGACTTACGGCCTGCCATTAATTTTCATATATACACATAAATAATATAAGCCCCATACTTCCGTCAAAAAGAGTTTCAGCTTCAGCGACATTTACATATAAATGGGAATGGATATCAATTTTTCAACCATAGATGGCGACATCGTAGTTTGCAATAAATAACTGAAAACATCAAAAAATTGGATAGGCGTGGTAGTAGAGCAATAGGTAGAATTGGTGAACGTTACATTGTGTAAAGTGATCACTTAAGCCATGTATATAAATAATAGCTTCCTATCTGTGAGACATCTATAATATACATCAGAAAGTTAATTTGCACAAATGAAGTTCGGGAGATGCTCGCTTGAGGTGTTTCTGAAAAGATGGGCCGAGGAGAAGTGGCTGGCTTCTAGGACTGTATTGTCACCGTGCATTGGGTCAGTACGCTTCTGCACTAAATGGCTGTGGAGCGCTTGGATAAACGGCCAGGAATTATGCGGCGCGTTCAGCCCTCTACAGATCCATTCTAAGAATATCCACACTAAGAAAATGGGAAAGGAATATGTTGGACTCTTCGAGATGTGATGCTGGAAACGGATGGAAAGGCGCACAAATGTATCTGTCCTCCAACAATTATTGATTACAGAGAGACTTTCAATAGCATGCAGGAAAAGGATTCTTATATAAGGGATGTTTTTTTTAGAGGTATAGAACTTTAAAATGAAATAAAACATATAAAAATCGTGGTAATGGCCATGGTATTGGCTTTATTGAAAATATAATTTTATACCATTAGTGTTTAAGTATGAAAAGCGCGCATGGGCGCCGCGGCTGGCTCAAATAAAGCGTAATCTGTAAGTCCAATTATATCAAGCACGCTTTGGAGCAGCTTAGGCCGTATATCGGCAATAACGCGACGATTGTTCGTTTCCAAGTCGTATATCGTATCTGGTTTATCGGCGTAGACTAGCGACCTCACATATCTCCACAGAAAATAATCCAAAGTTGTTAAATCACACGATCTTGGAGGCCAATTTCACAGGTCCATTACGCGTTCATTGAATGTTTCCTTCAATAAATAGATTGTGGCGCGCGCCGTGCGGCATGTGGCGCCGTCTTGTTGAAGCCGCAGCTCTTCCACATTAATGTCATTCAACTGGAGAACAAAAAAGTGAGTAATCATAGATCTATAGCGCTCTTCGTTAACTGTAACGTTCTGGCCGGCATCATTTTTGAAGAAACAACAGCTTCTTCGGTGCGCACTGTACGACGTCTCTGCGGATGCGTATTATCAATTAGAGTATGCGTGATGCGAAAACCATCCGTGGTTATTCAATTTACTTGCTCGGACGTAACATAAGTCAAAACATTATTCGTAGATCGCATATTTTCTAAGGCCAACGATGTGGGAAGCACAAATTTCATTCCACCCTTATTGGGCGCCAATGCAACATGTAAAAGGGACCTCCTGTATATGTATTCTTCCTCGAACAAAATGTATCTCCTGTAACATCTATACTTTGTGTTTTATGTATTTTTATACACTCACAAAAGAAAAAACACATTTCCTTCATTTTACAGCGATGTTTATAGTAGATAGTATCAATACCAAAGTACTGTAGGACGCGGACCTTTTGGGGCCCTTGTCTAACGTGGGCCCCAAATGCACCGCATTGGTTGCATTGGCGTAGTCACGCCACTGACTCTTATATATAATACATACGTACTGTCATCAAATTACCTTAGGAATTATTCTGTACCGAGACTTCGTAGACATGAACGAACATGTTGAATATCTGTTTATAACCAACCCTCTTAACTTAAGACGAGAGTACCGACCAGTGCTCGCTAAGTAAAGTAAATTGATCAAAGTAAAAAACGTCATTTCAAAACAATATGTGATATTAAATTAATTATAAATAATTTAATTTGATAGATCGGAAGGTATAAATACAATAAAACCAAAAAAAAAAAATTGTAAATGGTAGTGGGGTATTAACCCTTCCCAAACCATGCAGTAACACAGGTCTACCGCTATAATTAAATCTGTAATATTTCGCTAAATATACGCAACATATACTTCATATTTTAGTTAATTTGAAGGAAAATATTTACACTTAGAAATGACTAATGAAAAATCAATTATGTAAGGCGAATCCTACAAAAATAATTATTTTTAATTCTTTCCGTTGTAAAATTAATACGTTGACAAAAAATACCATTTGTGGCAAGACAGAAAGAAATCACACATTAATTTCACTGTGATAACAATAAAAAAACATACGAATATAATGGTGTCTCTTTCTCACTGATTAAACGAAGATTGATAAAAAGGAAGGTTGTATTATACAATGCAACCTCTTACACAGAACTTGATGAATGCTCCGAATTATAATATTACACATTTTTTATATATTTAATGCTCAATACTTAAAGTAAATTTATGGCATTAACAATTTTTTCACATTTTAAAGGCTAATATAACTTTACGTTTTTTCTTACGGTACCACGAGTTGACAGCATGGCCGCATACGAGTATTTTGTATCACGGTATGGTAAAGGTTAATAAAAACTGATTGTTTATTGAAAAAGTCGAATAATGTTTATTGCTGCACGTTTTTGTTGTTGTTCTTCAAATTAGCAAAAATACTTTGTTTAAACCACTACTTATCGATTCTTCAACATGTTTCGACGCCTATGGTATCTTCTTCAGGAAATTAAAAATACAAGCTAAGCTGAATAAGTAAGAACTTATGTGTAAACAAATTTAAATGGTGATTATTTGCAAAGAGGATTTGGTTATTTATCATATTTAGCTTGCTGGTAACACTTTTTCTTATTTCTAAAATTTCTAATTTATCCAACTGTACACCCGTAATATTTGTATGTATACTTTCTAAGCCTTTTGTTAATATCAAAAGAATGGTTTGTTTCCAAAAGGTGATTGGAAAATACTGAATAGTTGTTGCTACTTATGCATTTTAAGTGCTCATTAATTAAACTTCACAATAATAATGTGATCTCTCCAATTAATAATGTTTTTGTTGTATGATGATCTGATACCGAATTTAAAATTTATTTCAATAATGATTTCGCCATCCACACTGAGTTTTCTGAACCGTTTAATTCAAATAGTGAACAACCAACAGGTAGTTCATTGGTTTGGGACCTAAGATGCAGAACTCACTGTACTTTTTTTTTCTAGCGCCTGTTGCCCACGGAGACGCCGGCCTTCGCCGTGGAGCGCCTGCTCCTGAACCCCCTGTCCACGCTGGCCTGCGTGTCGGGCCCCGCGGGGGCCTGCGCCCTGCGCCTGCCGCGCAAGTCCGGGCCCCTGTCGCTGTTCCAGGGCGGCCGCCCCACCGTGCTGTGCAAGTTAGTCAAACTTTTTCATGGTGATGTGGCAAACCAAACTGAGCACAAATACTGAAACATGTTGTGATGTCGCACACTCACTTTTCGTATTCGCAAAATATCACAAGCCACGTGTTGTAGTTATGAGTGATATAAAATTACAATTTTTAAATATATATTTCATTAAAATATTCTGTATATATGGATATATTTATCAGTGGCGTGCAGTAGGTATGATATTATACAATCATATATAATATATGCACTTTCGTTTAACCAACGTCTTTAGATGAAATAAATCCGTCGTTTATACGACCCTACCATGTATTTATTTATAATTTTAAAATACTAATAATAGTGTTTTGAATGTTTAAGTTTTAACGTAAAATAAACCCATATAAAAATGTATGGACGTTTTTAAGAACACTTTCTATGACTGAACATGATTCATTTATTGTTTGAAAATACTTCACGTAATAATTATTTTTATTAATGGTTAATGTTGGAAATAGTACTGCCAATTGCTTTTTGTTTTTCTCAAATTGAAAACCAATCCATGCACCAAATTTAAAGAACAATCATGAAATCAACACGTTAAAAACAGTAAGATAGTAAAATTCGCGATTTAGTTAAAAAGGAAGTAGACACTTCAATTATTTGTACGCAGTTGTAACCCTTTTATATGACTTGAGTAATTCACTAGCTTAAGGACAGAACTGAGTAATGTAAATAACACGATGCGGCGAATAAAAAAAGAGCGCTGTGAGTACAGCGGTGAGTTTTTGGAACTAAGCAATTAAAGTCTACTGGTACACAGATGGCACTAATTGTCAAATAATGTTGTCGTTAATGTTAATCCAATTTTTTAATTTATATTTGTTTCTCATTTATGAATATTGGTGTCACACAGAGAGTATTACTGAAGGGTTTTTTCGATTTATTACATATGTAAAGTTGAAAGTTTTTAAAAATGGAGTGTATCATTTACAAAATACAAAATATAGGCTCTGGTTTCTCGAATTCAAATAATAGTGTCAAGAAAGGTGGGACGCTCCCACGAAGGGCAGATGGACTTACACCTTTCTCCCCTTCGTGGAGGTGGTCTTCCGACGCTGGACCACTATGAGATGCAGATGATCTCGGAGAATAAGCATTTCATGAGTAAACTCTTCGTCTTAGGACTTGTTCGTGAACCATGGTGTGTTTGCGCTCAGATAAGGCAGGCATCCTCACGGACGACATCCTCTGGGACTGTGGGATTATGAATGATGCACGTGCACGAATAGCTCATTGGATCCCCCGGAACAATGATCTATTAAGAAATTATAGGGATCTCGGACATGTTCGGGCTTTATTAGGGTGTGGGTCTCCCGCTGGGGGTTGCTGGGATGGACGATGCCGGAAAGAGCAGTGGCTAAAGAGACCTAACGGAGCATTCTATCGGCTCTCCCTCGCACCTTTTGCGACCTAGATAGTGTGAATTTCTGAAATGTGACGTCTACCCTCCCCTTTTGGGGGTGCATGATTTCTATAGCTTCTCTCCGGCTGCCCTCTGAATTGAATGTGATAGCGAGTCTCACGTCTAAGTGTACAGGTAAGGCTCGGTAAGGTAAGGTAAGGTACGATGACACCGGAACCAACCAATGTTAATAACAAAATGGAATATTGACGAATCGAAATGATAGTAAACAACTCTCAAAACGATTCCGGGATTGGGTGTAAATAAATAAATAAATAAAATACTTTATTTATAAGTTTCAAATTTGTTTTAAATTTAAATGGTTAACTCAACTTAATGGTAACGCAGTTCTCCCGGCAAGGAAAAGTCTTGGTGGTAACCACACATTTCTTCGATAGATTAATCTAATTTTTTGTAATTTCACATATGTATTATGTTTTTTTTTTAAATTTGTTTATACTGGGACTAATTAATATATTTAATTCATATTTAAAATATCACAGACCGTCTGTTCTGAATAATTCCAACTTCACAATAAGAATGTGGTCTCTTTAATAACTTCATTAAATACCTGTAAGGGTTAAACTCTCCCCCCCCCTTCCCGTGCAGGTATTACATTAATAATTCACCTATAATGCTGTTGATAATGTTTCGTTAAAATAAAAATACTTTTCAAGTAAATTATGCAATTGTCAATCCATAATCGTTGATAGCCTCCCTCCCACAGTGGGGGTTGCGCGGCGGAGGAGTGCGGGGCAAACGGCGGTCGGGGGCAAGCGCGAGAAGATTAGCGCCCGAGTTTATACTTATTATAACAAGGCGAATATTATTGCCGGAATATATATTGTGCTACCGTTTCTAGTCTCATCGGAAGCTCCCGCTCGTAGCGCAGGGCGAACGCGACCGTCTAACGAAAATTATAGAATTCAAACCTTATTCGTTTTGAGTTCAAAAAATATTTTTAGTCTTATGATTAGTCTTATTTATTAATTGTATTAACCCTTAAGAGCTTTTTTTTCTTAATACAGCATCAAAACCATAATACTTTATTGACCGAGAGATAATATCGATATGACTGAATTCGTGTGCATTATTTATTTATTAAACTTTATTAACATACATGTTTTTGTTGTAACATAGATGAATATTTTATAATATAACATGATAAACATAAGATTCAATTATATTGCAATTAAGTGTATACTCGTAGTTTATTATGTGGAATTTTATAGACTTCACCTCTGATATATACAGCATTATTCTGGCTACTTTGCTAGACTGCCGTCTGTGTTAAAGTTGCCATTTTTTTCGTGGTATTGTGGTGTTATTTAATTCAAGAAATAAGTGAGTTAGTATTAAATAATATATTATTGATCCATCTAGCTTTCTTTTTTCTTTATTTTTTTATGCTGATTTATTCTGTTATTAAGCCACTTTTTAAGGTAGCACAACCAACACAACCTATATCTACCTGTTTTCTTTACATTACATTAAATTTATATACCCAATTATATCCCAATTCGAAGGAAGTACTGCATGTATTCGAACCAATGGAACATTCACACCATGGCTGTCGCCGATTGATTTCTGCTTGCTACCGATGCTCAATATATTTGCCAGCCGCAGTACGATTTCGCGGATATATATTAACGTTTTTTTTTTATTGGATATATTAAAAAGAAAACATTTAAGTAATCTTAACCACGTTTGTTTTTACTCTACTCATAGACCTTGCTGTTTAATCGAGCACTATACGGCCATAATGACTGCGTCATAGAAATAGACGGGGAAACGTAATGTTATTATGGATGTTACTATCCAGGAATGTTAGGTCCCTCTTTCTCGGCTAATGTGCTCATGATTGAGCAACGTTGTCTTCTAATCTGCTTCAACAGCCCGAACTGCTTGTCTACACCCTTCGACTTCGTCTGTCCATATTATTGAAGATCGACCTCTGTCCTTGAACATCCCCGTGATCATTAATTCCTCCAGATTTCTTCCATTTCTTCTAGCAACACGCATAAACTAAGAAAGGATGAGAGCCTTTCTTTACTGCGACTTCCTAGAGAATGGAGACATTCGTTCGGTTAACAATCCACGGATGATTGGTAGATGTATGCTGTTTTGATTCTGTTCCTTTCGCACGTTATTGACAAACGAAGGAAAATGCAAAGCTGCACCGATTATCTCGGTCGCCCTTTCGTAAAGTTTGGACCGCGCGCCCGGGCCGCCTCTCGACCCGGCGACAGGCGTGACGCGAGAACCTCCACACAGACAGATCCAACTCTATCCCTCCGTCTGTTACTGCCTTAAGCATTCGGCTTACAGTTCCAGAAGGAGCCCGCCCCGCGCGCCCCCGCACGCCACTCTTTTGTATACATTATTGCGCGTCGTTTGCATATTTCGGCAGTAAAATTAATTCAAAGATTTGCGCGCCTTTCTGGCTTGTTCCCACTCTGCCCGATGTGCCGATTCGTCCCCGCCCGCCCGCCCCCGGGGCCTGTACATGATGTACCCGGCGCTGGCTAAATCCGAAGTTATTATTTATACTTTCCTAATGGCGAAGACTTCCATTTTAATGCCCAATTTCACAGCGTCGAGTCATTGGTTTCTTGCGCGCTTAATGGATCGAGTTTATCCCGACTGTTTGCACTGCTATCTGGAGTCGAGTACTTCCTCGTCATCGCATTCATTCAAATCCGAACACTAGCGACGAATCTTGGTCCTGAAATTTCTATCAACACTAAGAATCATAAGTGTCACTCTAGTAAGATATATCACCACTATCCTGGACTGCTGGCTGTATGTTCTCAGTTGGTCACCACAAACGCCTCGCGTGCGTCTAATATTATTTCTAGAGCGTTTCTGATAGCGGATCGATTCCGACGGCGGTAGGATACCTCATTTTAAGTTAAGTGGCGCTCCGCCCGTACACAGTAAAAACAGGCCAACATAAAAAGCCTGGACTAGCAATCGAAGGATATCAAATACGCGCAAATAGTTCTCGTGCCCTATCCGTATGCCCGAAAAAGCTATATAGTAAACTGGCCAAACCATTCTACTTCTTCCAGGGCCCTGACTTCCAGCAATCTTTCCCTGCATTGTGAGATGTAAGATCTCGTACTTCTCACATATCAGAAATATTGAAGTTTTATTTTTCTTTAACTCTATCCGTGCAGCTTATTTTGAGCTCTTGTAGATCCACGTCCACGTAAAGAACACAACCACCATTACCTGACTACTTACTATCCATTAATAATCTGCGTCTTCTCAAGGAGTTTGACAAGAACTAAAATTGAATTATTTCTAAGATATTTAATGTAATACCACTGTTCATCATTCTTAAAATGTAAATTGTATGCCTCAGCACGGATGAGACCCAGTGAGAGCGGCAGTGAAATAATTGCGTGTGTGCAAGAAGAAAGAGCGACAACATGGAGAGGGTTGTAATGACCGATAGGGCCGAGGGTCAGAGAGGAAATGACCTACCTACCACCTGATGGGCGGACCAAGGGCACAGTGCCACAAGCCTGCCACTGACAGATGCGTTTCACTTTACATAGTACCTCTGATATAGAGGAGAATCATCGATATAACCTTCCTTAGAGAGATATCTCAATTATAAGAAAGTGGCGAAGAAAAACCAAACGAATGTCTTAAAGGACGGTGTTTATGTAAATTCCTTCGATAGCTGGTTCCTTCGGTAGATATTTGAATCTTTTTAATTTTTCTGTCCTTCTGGTCCGATGTTGTTGTTCTTTTGGCTGGGTTGTCATCTTTAGATTTCGACCGATCGAAGCGCGCACTGGTGGTTTATTTGAACCGCTGGACTGATCGAAACACGGTATGTAATAAGAATGACGCCTGTCGGTTACCGTCTTCTTAGCTTTCCGAATAAAAGGCGGCAATACTCACACACACACACACACACACATGTACATTATTATAAACCAAGAAACCCAGTGGTGCCAATCGATGTAACAAGGTGCGTAAACAGACGAATTATCCAGTTATCCCCTCAACGTGTCTGTAAATAGTATATCATTTACTACCATCGTGGCGATCTCCGCTGGTGACTACACTAAGGTGTGCGGGTGTGCGCGCGTACACGACTTAACATCATAATTTTTTATTCACGGCACACCGCCTTCTATCGAAAGTTGGCGACCAGTACGTTGATTTATCTTGTATAAGATACATTTTGAACATTAAACCACTTTCCGATGTTAGTCAAGATTATCTCTTTCCACGTACGCCTCTGCTGCATTCTATCTTTCGCTGCATAATGAGTTGTAAAAGATTATATTTTTCAATTCGGAAAATGTGAAAATTACATACAAAATTCCTTTATTCGTCGTTCATGCAAATACCATAATGTGAAATTAACAGAAATTGACTTTTTCAACATTAGCCTTACCGCGCTTAAAGAGTTATGTTTATGAACCACCACAATCTCAATTTTGATCATTCTACCTACAAACGATTACTGGAAAATTGCTCGCCAACAATTGCTCTCCAAATGCTCACCACACAATTGGTCGACAGGAAAGTTGCTCACCACACAATTGCTCGCCAACAATTGGTTTTTGCCTTTTCTGATTTAACCTAACCTAACCTACAATTGTATATACAATTGTTTTAAAATATGTCTGTTTGTATTTATATATGTATTCAAGAGTTGAATTAGCGCATATTTGTCTTATATCAAAGACATTGAATTTATTAAAAATTTTGTCAGTGCTCGTTGTGATTGGGTCTTATCTTAATAAGCCTTTATAAATAAAGGGTGTCCAGCGGAAAATTTGTAAATTTAATATTAAATTAAATAAAAATTACAGTGTTATCTTCATATTTTATTTTGTACAAAATTGAGTTTAACGATACGGATTTTATGTTTTATAAACAATATCGCCTAAATGCCGTCCATTTCTCTCAAGACAATCGGTCTCTTAAATTTGCGAACCCGCGAGAGCAAAGCGTCGTTTCAACGGCAGCAACTTCACGGCGGATATTTTCTTGTAGGGCCTGAATTGTTCGAGGATTGTCGCTGTAAACTCTCGACTTAAGGTATCCCCACAAAAAAAAGTCGCACGGTGTAAGGTCCGGTGACCGAGGTGCTCAGGGTGTCTCCATACTTGCTGATTAATCGAAATCCCTTAATAAAATATAATTTAAATTAAAATGTGTCCGAAGAATGTAAGCTATGTATGGATCTTAATCGGATTTATTCTGGTGTGGTAATACTTTTATTATTCTCTCCAGCGCGCAAATAACAGCATCAATACTTAAAATTGCACAAAAAATGTTTTTATGCTCAAACCTTGATCCCAAACATTGCAAATGGCATGTCAGTGAGTAATAATTAAGATTAAGAAATACTTTTCTGCATACTGTGTATTACAGCGTTTCTTTAGTGTCTGATTCTTGAATATTTAGACTAATTTATTTGTTTTGTAATGTTACGTTCCTGGCCGCGTTTTGCCGGGAACGACACCGCTAAACAATGCCGAGACAATCCATTCCGCGGATTATGAAAATCCTCGGCGGGGAAAACTAATACGAAATTCATATAAATCAAATACATTCTTACCGCGCCTCCCGTTCACGTCGATCTGCCCCGGCGGCAATTAGCCCCACATGTTCCCGGGAGATACTTCGGGACGTAACGGCCGATGTACCAGTGCCATGTACCAGTAAATTTTAATTCAAAATACACTTTCGACATGCTGTTTTAATTTAATGCCCCGCTTAGCCCGCGCCTACCCGCGCGCGAAGCACGCTGGGCCCCTTGATCAGCCTACGTGGCATATTTATAGGAAGTAATTTATTGGATAAATTTTTAGTTTAGATATCTATGGTTGATGCATGCGAAAGGTTAGTAAGTCTAGGTGCGAGTGAAAGAGATAAAATTAATTATGCTGCGGTCGGGCGCCCTCTCTGCTTCCAGCCGCGATCCGGTATAGGTCTGTTTATTAACTTGTAAATATATTAAATATGAAAGAACACAAAAGACAATTATTTGAGTAATAAATGGCCGTCTCTTTAGATATTCATCAAATCTTATATTTAAAGAGTACAATGCCCTAGACATGAGACAAATCTATATGTTGAGACTCGTCCAATATTTCCACGCTAACAACAACTCACCCAATAAATCATGGACACAACACAAGACAAGCAACGAACATCTAGGCGCCAGTTCCGAGAGCAACAACGACATTTTATCAAAGATTCTACAGGTTCTTAGCTCCGAAACTGTGCAACACACTCAGCACCGACTGGAAATCGTTCACTTCCAATAAGATTACACAAATATGGATCCAATTGGGTAGAGATCAATCAGAAGCATCGCTTTCCAATATTCTAACATAATCATTATAGTGTCTTCACTAATAATTCACTAGTTCTACAACAGTCTCACTACATTTATTTTCTCTTTTTTTATTTTTATTTCCGTCGAATCTTTATCTTTTTTTAATTAAATAGCACCACAACAGCATGAAAAAAACTGGCTACTTTAACACAGACGGCAGTCTAGCAAAGTAGCCAGGCCAACGCTGCATATATCAGAGGTGGAATCTACTCCATCCCATACAATAAATTACGAGTTTATACTTAATAGCAATATAATTGTATCTTATGTTTATCATGTTATATTATAATATATTCACCTATGTTACAACAAATATCTGTTAAGTTTCGTGAATAATTCTTGTTATTCCATATTGCTGGTCACGAAGACATACTACACTGCTATTGTAAAAACCTCAATTAATATACACAAATAACTCCTCATCGTCACCAACCATTTTGGTATCCCTATGTCACTCTCACTATTCTCGTCATCATCACGTCGGTCACTCTGCTTTTCTCGGCATCCTGCAATATTGGTACTGTCACCAGATACAAGTGAGAGATTTTCTTCTTTCTCTCTGTCGTTAAACGTGACTGACCCCGACAAGCTTCTCCAAGCTATCTTTTCTTTTCGCAAGATGCCCAAAATTTTGTATAGGGACAGAACAGTAAGGGTTTAAGGATCGACCCGGAAACACGACTTACCTGAATTTTATCTGCTGTAGCCACAGCTCTCCTGAACTTCTTCGCTGGTTCACACGAAGCACTCTGCACACGATAGTGGTTTCGGCGCGCGCCGCGAGAATCCGAAGCGCAATAGCAACAGTAACTGTCCAATGACAGACAGCTCACACTTCTTGACAGTTCAAAGTTCATAGACAACACACACACACAAAAAGTCGTGTTCGGAGGAATAAGAGAAGGGAAAGAGGGGACAGATATGTATAGTAAACATGCACACACCTGTCATAAATATCGAACGTTCAATTGTAAGAATATTTTAGCTAGGTCCAAGGTGTGTGCACACGTATAAATGGCAATCTTGTAAATTGTTAGTCCATTTTGTACAGAACATCGAGCTCCACATTTGTTTATTTTACCATAGGAGGTTGTGACGTGTTCGTCCGCCGGTTCGCTCAATGGAAAGCGTGAGATGCGTGGTCCTGATGCACAGAATTCACCATACCGTCTCCCATCCGCATCAGTAATCATTTACAAGGTAAAAATAATACAATGAGTTTTAATTCACAACATAATAATTAATTAGCTTCTGCATACAAAACTCGAGCATGATAGAATAATAAAATGTCAAGAGTCTACAAGCTAATATAGCACAAAATTAATATCACATCAGTGTGATTTCAATAAAAGAATTTCAACAAATCATCTTCAACAAAATATATTTTCAACAAATCGTCTACAACATATTTAGCAACACAGTTGCCTGTTCCTGAAGTAGCGTAGAGACTTGCGTCCTCATGTTGTAAAATAGATTGAGCAGATGGAACCCAATCGTGCTTGGGCTCGTGAGTAATCCTTCACGGAAAAAATTAGTATTGTCGTTCAATTACGCCTAACGAACGTCGTGACAGGAAGGGATTTCTTACATCCTGCAAATACACAAACACAATAACAAAAACTCTTGACAAACGTGATACAGCATAACACAGATGCTTAATATCTTGTATCATTCTCACCCTTCCTTTTCTAAACATGAAGTCACATTTTTTGCACACGCTCAGTGTTGCCATTTGCGAAACATATATCTCGTGGCGGGTAGGTACTATAACATAACGTTATAGGGTTTATTCATACATTTTCTTCAGTATCTTTCCATGGGATTTTGGCATAATTTTTAATTGTTTAGTAAAGATATAAACACTGGATAAATATCAAATTAAATTAAAACAATGCTGAATCGCGATTACAAATGCAATCTTGCTCTTGTAAGTGTCGTGAATTTTCTAAACAATAACAGTCTTTAAGTAAATCATTTTTTTTTTTTTTATTAACATTAAAAATATAATACAATTTGAATTATCAGTGGATATATATATTTTAACGTTTGTTTCTTCTATATGAGAGTAAGATTCGTGTATAGAGAAGTATATACGAGTTAATTTATGTTTCAGTTAGTCTGTGTACATATTTTTTTTACTTCACATACAAATTTATGATAGTCCATAATTTTTCTAATTGTGATGGGGAGATTGTTAAAAAGTTTGATGCCTCTCTATATCTTGTAGATCGGAATTCGCTTCTAAAATTTAATTGATTTTTAATTTTGAAAATTTGAATTGAAATTTAAATTGGATAGTCTTTATTTTTTTTTAAGAATAATTTTGAAGTTTTATATGCACCTCCTCATCCAACAATACCGTATTGCAAATGTGACTGTACAAACGCGTAATATATTATTTTCAGATATGTAAGTGATAAAAGATGTGTTTAAAATGTTTTTTTTTTTTTTTTGATTATCCGGCTTCGTTCAAATGTGTGTGAAGTTTTGTCGTTCAAAATTACTCTTTGACCGTGACTTTTGTGAACGAGCTCCGCTGTGCTGCGATCGCCTTCTTTAATATAAGACAGTTTTGTTTTACAACGCGTTCACATTGTTTCAAGATGATTATGATCTCGGTCCACACTGTTGACTCCGTCACGCGAATGTGTACCGTGCGACGCTCATTTAACAGGGAACACTTCACCACTTTGCCTTGGCAAACGTCATCTTCGGCACTCGGATGGTTTTATCGGTACCGCATTTCTGTAATGACATGTTTTATGTATCAAATTTAAATTGTGCATGTGGATACAGGGTGGTTGACAACCAATGTTGTAAATATGTTTTTTTCTGTTATGTGACAGTGAGTGTGACGACGATTGAGAACTAAGATTTAACTACAGGAGGTTTAGTTTCTAAGATGCGAAATCAAATCGAAGAGTTACCAATTACCGAACAACAGAATTGGTTCAACAAAATTTTTAAGTTTTATTAACTTAAAACTGTGTATACCCGTTGAACAGTTAAATTATTATTTTTATTTAAAATAGTAAATGACATCCTGGACGCCCTTAATTTGACTGAACTGATCGTATACCACGTTCCTGCGCGGAGTACTAGTTCATTGGCGCTGTTCTATATAAATGCATCATATACACAAATTAAAGGATATAAAAGAGTTTAAAAAGAAACTAAATGAACACTTCAAAAACACATAATTGGACAATAAACAATATTACAGAATACTTCAGAAGCACACAAATGGACAATGAATAGAATATGTAAGGTATTATATAAAATTATTGTAGTGTAACTCCCTCTCCAAGCACAAGAGCTGGTCTCTTTTTGGAGAGGTAAGCGAAAGAAAAACCATGTATGTATGTAACCATATATTTAAAAATTGAATTTATTTTGCCATTGTATTTTCGCTGAATTAAATAAATACTCATTTTTATAGGAATGCATCCACACAAAGACTTCACAGGCTCGGGAACGATTTTGGTCTTAAAGATATATTCCTATATTCAACGTTTAAATATAAGAATGATGTTTTTGATGCTGTTCTGAGTCAAAAATACAATTGATTTTGACACCTATTTTTTTTTCTATCCTTAATTGTCTGTCCTGTCTGTACCTTTTTTTCTTGTAGTTTGATTTGCTTATTTTTTTTTCTATGCTACTTGTGTAGCTGCTCACGTTTTTTACACCTAACAAATTTTGTAAAAGCCCATAAGGGCAAATGTTAATAAACAATTTACATTAACGGTTTAAATATAGATTTAACCATCGCTAATTAACATACTGTTACATTTCTATAAGTAAATACTTCCACTGAAAGGAAAGGATCTAAAGTGTTGACCTATACCGATTTGATAATGGTGATTTTCTACATTTCAACTGTTAGAAAACGTTGGCTTCAAATTATGTAATATTTTTTAAATTTAATTATTTAGGTAGGTGCTGTGTGGGCACTGAATTCACAAAAAATCTTTACCTACCTACCAGGACGTGAAAGTACATATTTTATTACTTGAACATGTTAACGTTGTGACTTCTCAAACATGTATATTTTTTTTAATTGAAAAAAAATTTAAATTTTTAAAAAGACTTGCGCGACATTCCACTTCGCTTCTCCTGCTCCGTGGCAGCCCGGTTTTCTTCTTATTTAGCGTTAAACCTGTCTCCTCTCATCCACGATTTAATTAAAATACGCATTGTTCCTCCGTTCCATTGCGACTAAATCTTGAACCAGACTCCCGCGCGCTGTCTCCCGCGTGCCCCTCCTTCGCGCAATTCCCGCGCAGAAGCGATTTAAATATATTTATCAATTACTACATGCTCAGTCTATATACTCAATTACCAGAGTTATACGAATACAACTTAAATTCAAACTAGAATATAAATCACCTTAATAAATAATTTTATGATTTTGTTTACATAAAATTCGTCGTGGAGAAAGGGTGACGACAGCTGATCACTGTATCTGTTCGGTTTTGTTCCATCGAGAGATGCGGTGGGTATTGTAATCTCCGTTCGCGGGGATTATCGCCGGTCCAGGAGGAAAAACATCCGCGCAAATCTCCGGGGGTGGCCCCTCCCTCGAAGATCTCACCCACTCGCCAAACGGTTGTGGGATAAAAGTTTTTCGTTTTATTAACCATGTTTTTGAGATATTTAAATTTCTGTTTATAATATTAAATTATCCCTTTTATCGGAAATTTTATTCTCTACATCTTTTTTTTTCTGTTGGCACCCTTGGTCTTTGCATGTTGGTATCAATGATTGTCCGTGCGAGTGTTAAGTTGCCGCTTTTTTGCGAGTATCAATCGCAGTGTCCTTTTTTCAGATAAAAACATACAAATTGCTTGATTTTATCATTAATTTTCTTGATTCCTTCTGCTTTAGTGTCTGGATTGAAGCTCCCTCACTAAAACACACTAAAACACTAAAACCTAAATCTCTAACTTTACGTTTCTTCAATCTACTCCTTCCTGCTTTTTTCAGATGTCCAGGAGGGCTTCTAGAACCTTCGTCCGGCATTCATTATCATGACTTCAAGTAATAGAGGTTCGTTATTCAATGCAACCCTTATAGATTTTTGAAATGAGTTTTGCCCACAACATCCGAATCTCATCTTCACATGTGAAATACTCACAATTAAATACTCTTCTGTTATTACATACCGTCGATTTTGTGATATAACAAACTAAATATATATTTTTATTAGTACTTTACTAGATGTTATAAAAATTAATTGGCCTTTTCATTGAGGTTTAAATATTCAATACTGGCTATTGTTAAGATAGTTGTGGGACCCCACATGCTGAGTGCAAAATGCCCATTTGTACTATCAATTAAATTCTGCAGCACCTATAACACTTACTATTCTCAATCCAAACCTTTGACTTCGTTTATTACTAGGTATCGGCTCTCCACAGCTATTCAGGTCTGAGCTTCGCCTACATAAGTTTAGTAATTAGGTCAAATGAAATGGATGGTACTCACAGTATCTGGTTGTCTATTGCACTGAATCTACTTTGAAATAAAGAAATGTAATATTTAAAATTTAATAAAAATGAATTGATAATTCTGGCGTCTGCTATCAGATTTACTCAAAGGTATTTGAGATTCTGTAAAAATAAGGTAGATGGCTCTGTCAAATGATGGAACGATTAAATGTATTAATATCAAAAAGGTAACATATAGAGTCAAAAAATTGTCGCTAAAAATAATGTCGCTGTAGCTTAGTTGGATAAAGCACCTTCCCCGGTTAGGAAAGAGATCCAGGTTCGAATCCCGGTGGCGCAACAACAATATTTTTCGATAAAATTGATTTTATATGTATATCTTTATAATTAATATATTTAATTCATATTTAAAGTTATATTGTTGTAAGGAAGGTATAATTTAAAGAGATATCACTAATACTAGACAAGACCCATACCAGATCGTGCTGCTTCGCTCGGATGCACTCCCCGGCTAGTGCGTTGCTAGATGACGTCATGTGTCTCACCATAACACCATGGTCTCTGCTCTCTTGTAGAAGTAGATGACAAATATTTCCAAACTATACAGCTTTTTCACTCAAGATGTTCTTATGCATGATATTTTCATGTTGAAATCGTTGGCGTGTCCAACATCTTGAAATACCAGTATGGGGTGACGAGCGTCGACACTATGGAGCAGCAATGTTGGTTAAGCTATGTTTGTAATGATGAAATGTGCTTAACCTTTTAAATGCCATGAGCGAGTTAACACGCCAAACTTTGTATGTCACGACAAGCTACAAGTGTGTCAACACGCACGCAAGTCGGATACTGCCTTGTTCTTCCTTTCCATCTTTCCTATAATCCTTGGATATACCACCCCGATGTGTCAACACGTTTTTTGTCCGTCAAGAGCATCACGAAAAAAAAAAAAAAAACTACTTTCGACAGCATCCCGAAGTGCCATGATATCTTCCTTCTCCGCCAAGACAATGCGTGTCAACTGGAGGTGCAACTTGGCGTCCAACCCAGGACTGAGAGTTAACCTCCTTTCTGCAAGTGTCCTTTTCTTTGCGTCAACTCAACATAGCCAGCTTAGATTACTATTATTATTATAGACATGTATTTCAAAAATGATAGTATCTAAGGGTTTGCTTCCTTTTACCGTTGTTGCGTTGGGATCCCACCCTCCCGCGCAACCCGTTCGGAATTTAACGGTCTGCGATTATTATTTTAATTCCCTCATTGGTAGTCTGCATTGTGAAGTAGCTAATGAGATTAATGGAAATCGCCAAGTATCCATGTCTGCCCGACTTCCTCCCCGTCCGCGAGGGGTAGGCGTCCATCGTATTCTATCTCTTGTGCTTTTTAATATTAGGGGTGAATTGTGACGTCACAGCGCAATGATGTCTCGTCCGTATGAGACTAGCCGGTTTTGGGCAGATCTGAGTTATAAATTTATTTATTTCATATCATATTTCGTACATTAATATCTGCCTCACTGGGCTTCGCCGAGTGTATGTACATAATTAGCTTATCAATTATAAATTCAAAATAAGTAAGAAGAAAAAAGAAGCAAAAAATATAAAGTCTAAGTAACAAAATATGATGTTATATTTGATTTTATGAAATGTATAGCCTACCTAAAATTTTTAAGATAATACACATTTTAACAAGTTTAAATAGTACAGTACAATTTAATTTAACACACGCACAGGCTGCTCACTCATTGGTGTTGGGTCTGAAGTCTTGACTATGTATGTGTTCATATTAAAGGGGTGACTATGCTATGAACATACGTTCGGTTTTTTATGTATGTCCGCTAAGGGAGAATCATAGCATATAATTTGGATGCTATAAAAACATTTAAATTTTGCCGGTATGTATTGCACATCCTAAGAATTGCTACATTTCTTCTCATCCAAGAATAATTTAGCAATTGAATGCGACAACATTGGATATCTTTTCAGACATGGAGTTGTATATTAAACATCATCCACGTCGGTCCCCGGATCCCGCCCTCTTGGCTGTGGTCCTCCACTTTTATCGGCATCCTGCATATTTTAGATCTGTCACCAGAGAAGCACCTGTTGCCCTTTCCACGACAATCTTCTCGTAAAATGCCCAAAAAATTGAATGATTTTTTTTGATTTCGTAACATGTGTCTCCAGCACCACATTTCAAAGGCGTTAATCCACCTTATCTCCATAATTAAGCAGTACTTAAAATTATCAACAGTACCTATAATGTAAAAAATTTTAAATCAGCAAGAAAATATATCTGTATCTGTACATTTTTCAAGTCTGTTAGAGTCCCCTTGTAATGTTACCTTTGTCAAATTTTCACCCCCTTTTCAGGCACCGCTTGAATCTACTCCTTTCGCCGAACCTCCACCGCCACCCCCTGCTTAAACAACCCCCTGAAAACCTGTAACTTTCTTCAGTATTGACTTGGTGTCTTCCGTGTTTCGAGAAACTTTGGCCCAAGATCATGGCTGATTCACGGTATTAAGAGTGTTATAAACATTAAATATAATATTATTTACATCATTTTATATTATAACATGTTACGTCATTTTTACTGTCAAGTATGAAGCTAAAATTAAAATATAATATATTAAATCTTTTTTTTTTCCACGAAAGAACCACTGACTATTGCTGATAAACAAACAAAAAAACATTAAAAAGTTTAAACATGATGCCTAGATCAATAAGGAAGCAATAAACGTTCAGACTAGATACCTCACAGCGATATTGCGTTATTTAATCCGATTTCCGAACATGTAACACAGTAAATAACATTTTCTCAAATAATTGCTATAAAACTGTGGGAATGCATTTAGACATTATTATAACCCGTGTCTTTCTGAACAAATTGCTGTAAACGTCATGTTGGTAAGACAAATAGGAGCTGAGATATTTCAGTTTCCGCAAACCCTTTACATTGCAAAATATACTATGTCCTGTAAAACAAATAAAAATAATAGTCATTTTGTACTACCAACAGGTTAGCGTGATTGCTGAGAATTTTTAACTAATTATTTGATTTCTGGACCATTTCATATGGAATGAATGGCCCTTAAGTATATTGTGATGTCCTTGGGATTGTATGGTGTGTCTGTGAGTGTGTGAATGCCGCACCGCTTGGGCGTGTGTGCGGGGTTATAAAGGGCGACGCGCGTCAGGGCGCGGCTCTCTCTCTGCGTGCCCAGTTTGACTTATAGTAGTGATAACCTTATAGTAACTAACTATAACTTATAGTAGTGACCTTGTAACTAAATTGTATATTACTATAATAAACGTGTAATTTGTTACAAAGAGTATTTCTTGGACCTTCACATTACGAGGTCTACACTGAAGATGTACTTGGAAGACAAGTACGTAACATATATGTTAAAAATGAAGTTTCTCTGTTACCCCGCGTCTGTAGGTCCTGAGAAGGACCTCGCTATCCTAAAGTTTCTGGTAAATCTCATTACCCATCTTCAGGGGGTGCCTATCGATTAAACATCAGCAGAACAACGGCAGTGAGTAGTTTTTCATTCGTTTTGATACATATTATTATTGCAGTTTTTTCTGAGGTAATAAAATATGCCCCAAAACTACAATGTTACCTGTAAGTTGTGGAATTGTCTCTTCTAATCCTTTCTTCTTTAGTTTAGGTTATTTGTGAACTCTCGACTGAACTAACGCAAATGTGGTCGTCGCGACATTCCAACTAAAAATATATAATATTATATATATATATATATAAATATTTAATATTCCAAAATCCTACTGTGTGTTACGGGCAGAGAATTTTGAAAGGAAACTAATGGATTATATTTTAGTGAAGTGTTAATTTCTGTTGAATTGAATTGATATTGGATTTTTTTATTCTGAAGCTTCATTTTTACTAAAAACAAATTAAATGAATTACTTTAAATGTTAACCTGAAAAAGTAGAAACGTTTATTGGGACCGAGGATACAACAGAGAGTGCAGAAGATGTGCGTGTGAAAAATGAAATGTAAAAAAGCGAGAAATGCGGAGAGCTTGAGGAACGAGTCGGCGGGCAGATGTGTCGTCGATGAGCGATCGGGTCAGACTGTGGCGGCAGCACCTTGCCGCCGGCTAGGAATGCAAATGTCACTGGTGTCGGTGCCACCTGGGAGCGGTGAATTTGAACCGTTGTCCTCTATTATATTATCGTGAGACATCTATAATTTCTAATTAAAATTATCAAATGTTTAATTTGTAGTGAATGCTGAAATCTTTTAAATAATACATGCTAGATGACACTAAGTTGAACTTTGATACAATATATTTTTATTTTGTCTGTAGATAGATTTTCAAATATGTTCTAAAATTGCAACTTTACAATAAAAATGTGTTTGAATTATTAAAATGATATCTCATATGCGTAGCTAGGTAACTATTTAAATTATGTATTTCATGCCATAAGAATAAGAATGGCGTGTGCGTCATATTTGATGTAGTATGTGACAAACAATTAAACGTCTCGTCACCTTGTCGCTATATTGTTTTTCCATCATTGGCGGACCTCATCCCCCCGCCTGGCCGAGGACACCCGCTTCTCGGCGGTCGGGGGCGCGACTCCCGCGCCGGGGGTTGGGGGGCGGCACTGCCGAGGAGGTAATTATTGGGATTATGATATTGTTGAAATGGGCACGTAGCGATGGAGCTAGGGCCTCGCTAAGTCGCGGCCGTAATATTAACGGCCAATAAGTGCGCTAGAGTTATGTGAGACTGAAGCGTTTTAATGGAGTTTAAATTATTTATTGTTTAAGCGACGTGCGTGTGTGTGAATTTTTAAATCACTCAACGCTATACCTCAAATACTAAATAGTGCAGAAAATAATAACTCAACTTGATGATAAATAAATTTTTAAAAACTGATACCCCTTAATGTTGGCCCGAATCAATTTGAATAGATCACATTTATCTCGGTCATTCGTATCAATGAAAACTGAAACTGTCCAGACATGACAAGATTCATCGATACATCTAAAACATCCAAGGTCAGACATGTGCCGTCTCTGGTGCATTCTATATTTCTGTGTGGTGTGGAATTAAGGCAAAAGAGATATATATATAAGGCGCGTACAATGGACGACGAGACGCACTAATGTCTTCGTGGTGCATGAACTAGACTCAATCTAAAATTAATTATTCAATTATAAGTACATCTTGAGAAAGGAGAAGCTCAGATGGGTCACGTCGAAGGACTGAAAGGAAGAAGAAGATTCCCCACACGTTGGACCTACCGAATGACCAAAGGCAATAACTTTTATGGCAACAACCCTTAGATCTACAGGATAGCGATAAAAGTGTAGGAGTATGTTAGGAGGTCAGGAGTTCACAAAAATTACCATTGTCATTGATGTATATAAATGAAACTATGTTATAACTCTACTTGAGTTTATTAGTACTACTCGAGTTTTGAGAGTTAGTTTCTTGAGTGGTGCTAATAAACTCAACATTGTTTCATTTATATCCATCTGTTGACGCAAGTCGAATACCTACCCCCTTGTGCATTTTGTCATTTTAATATAAAACTTAATATATACATGTCAATGGCCAATTAATTACTTAGGGATTTCAGCGATTAGGAGACCGTCCGAAAGCAGCGCCGTGCGTGACGCTAGGACCACGAAGAAGCGGTGTTCTCAACGGCTCCGGAAGTGCAGTCATAAACAACGTCCAACCCAGGACTTTAGAGCCAGGTGGGTCAGATCCATCTGTCATAATTTTCCTTCTTGAATCCGCTTTCGGGTTGCGCCAACTAATCATTATAATAATCGATACGGTCCACGGGATCTTATCCCACCACCATCCATTGAGATGAAACTCTACAAAGTTAACGGCGATCCTATCAATGATGTCATTATTGTCAGTCAGAAGAGATTGTGCAATCTGGGTTCGATTGTATCGATGATTGATAGTCGGTTATTTGTAATTCATCGACCGATCACTGATTCATTAGAAACTAAATCTCCCACAGCTAAACATTAACAACGATTTAGCACATGCATACGTATCTTCTCTTCACCTGCTTCTTCTGAACTATCTGTTACACTCGTGCACAATACGTTTCCATCCCTCCCGGACTTGAGCCATGTCGATAGCGGAGTTTAAAGAGGACTCTGCTCTAACTCATTTATTTGGTCTTCGTGCTATTTTGTGTTAATAGCTGCCATTCTATTCGATACCATTTTTCTGCTGCAATATGTTAGTGTCACCATTTTTCTGTATCGTATAGTTTTTCTTAATTTTTGAAAATTGTTTGAAAGATGCGATGATGTTCTGAACAATAATGAAAAATGAAATATTATATTTTGTAATAAGTAATTTAGCAAGACCGCAAAGACTTATTAGAAAATCCAATATATCTTGTTATTTATCTATCATCTCCATTTTTATTCCCTACACTTTGATTCTAACAAAATACGAAAGATATGTACAATATCTTCTTCAATATAAGCAAAATTACTATGTGGCAACAACATATTATATAAATAATAAGAAAAAAAACACTATTTATTTATAAATCAACATGTTTCGATACCTAATGTACCTAGGTACCTAATGTAAGTGGTAGGTAACTAATTGAAATACTAATTATAAGGATACACATATAAAATCAATTTTATCGAAAAATATTGTTGTTGCGCTACCGGGATGATTGATAGATTACTCTTTACGGTAAAATGTAATATACATTGCGAAAAAAATTTTGCTATCATTGTGTGAACTGCCCAAGTGCATTATAATAACTAGAGTTAAACAAAACCAAGTTAAATTTACTTACAGAAAATAGAGTTACTTTAGCGACATTAACATAAATATACGAAATCGTCTAGGATTAGCCATTGTAAAACACCTGATATACTGCAGAGTATTTATACAGCGTGTGTTTTGTTATAAAGGAACAATTAAAAATATCACTAATTGTACAACACTCCCATTTCATTTTCTTTTATCTCTATTTTTATTCCTGTCGAATCTTAAATGACACCACGATAAAAACTGGCTACTTTAGCACAGACCTCAGTCTAGAAAAGTAGCCAGGACAACGCTGTATATATCAGAGGTGGAGTCTACTCCTTCCCACACAATAAACATATTACAGTGTTATATTATAATATATTCACCTCTGTTATAACAAAAATATGTATGTCAATAAATAAATAAATAATAAGAAAAAACAATATTTCCAATGATTTGATTATTAAGGAGAACACATACTTATTGTGAAGTTGTAATTATTCAGAACAGACGGTCTGTGTTATTTTAAATATGAATTAAATATATTAATTAGAAAGATATACATATAAAATCAATTTTATCGAAAAATATTGTTGTTGCGCCACCGGGATGCGAACCTGGATCTCTTTCCTAACCGGGGAAGGTGCATTATCCAACTATGCTACAGCGACAATATTTTTAGCGACAATTTTCGAACCTATATGTTACCTTTTACATTTAATCGTTCCGTCACAGACCGTCTGTTCTGAATAATTACAACTTCACAATAAGAATGTGTTCTCCTAATATCAACTGTTATTAATATAAGTATTAAATTTAAAATAAGCAAAAATCTACATATAAACTGAATTTACTGCACCCGAACGCGGGTTTTTATTTTAGTGTCGTAAGGGAATGGTAAAAGATATATTTTTTAAATAAATCGAAAAACATGCAAGCAGTCATATCTTTTTTTTTTTTAATTATAATTATTGTAGATATTTAGACTCGTAAACTAAGTTTATTCATCAAGATAATGTTGTAATTCTTAAAATAATAATATAATAGATTATTATCCCAACACTCAAATATTACACATCACACATGTGCAATATTTCTGTTCGAATATTTCCCAACGCTATTTTAAATCTTGTATTTGACGAATAGCTGCACAAACTGTATTTTTTATTTTAAATGTTTGTGCTATTTCTCTAGATCAAACCTAGCCGAAGTGAGAAATTGTCATATTATTATTGTAAAAAAATTCTGTTTACAAAAAATATACGATAGATATTGCCACTGAACTCTAGCTCTAGAACACGTTTCTGAATGTCTTTAGTTTGTATATGTCTAAACCCGCACCCCAGGTAGACAATTTTATCCGCTCTTTCCAGTAATTCGTAATTTAATAACGTTTCAGAAATGTTTTAATTCGTGCATAACTTGTACGTGCGTTCTTTGTGTACGTAATATTTGGAACCACATAATATAACATTATTTCCCGTGTACTTAAGGTATTTAGCGGCGTCACACCACTCTACGAGTCATTACTAACGTGCCCCCCTTTCACAAAGCATTTCTCTATCGTGCGCCCCCCGCCTCTCCCGCCCAGCGCCACCACTGCGCGCCGGTTGCTCCTTTAAGTTTCCGGTATAAATATGACTCCGGTAATTATTGCCTCTCTTATAATGCGATGCACTACTTATTTCGGGATGGGGCGCAGTGGCGTGCCCAAAATACTGAAGGTATATATTTTTGATAATATTGCTCATTTTGTTTTTCTTTAATTAAAATTTAAGAACTTAATACACACTATTCTTTATTTATTTATCATTTACATATTAACTACATGTTGATGACTCTAACAGACAGTCCTGACGTGTAAAAACATCCATAATCATTATGTGGTTAGTGTCACTATGGCCGTATAGTGCTTGATTAAACGGCCAGGTCTAGTAAAAACGAACGTGTTTTTAATATATTTTCATAGAAAGCAATCACTTTGTGGTTTGACATATTAGATTAAATAAAACACAATCACTTTGTATGAAACTACGAATTTTATTACACGCCAACTGGTTTCGCTTAGCTCTCAAGCTTCGTTAGGACGTATTTAAAACTAATAATAAACTCAAAAAGTGTACATAAAGAGGGAGGCAGAATATAAAATTACATGCGAAAGAGAGAGACAGAATACATATACATTTAGACGGAACATTAAGGAAGGGGGTAGTATAGTGTTGATGGATCTTAAATTGATTTTAAAGGTAATATAATACGTAAAATTGGGCTAATGGATAAATTTATTTGATTATTAAGAATTGTGTTTTTAACATCTCTAGGTTAATGTTTTAGCGAAATTGTATATTGACATCTGTCATCTTTTCTTCTGTTTCTTTTGTTTATTCACGATTCTTATATATCATTTTTGTTCGTTTTGACAGCTAACTTACAAATATGGAATAATTTTATTTATGTGTGGTTTATACCTCTAAATTATAGTAATAAAATGTTTCAAAATTCACTTTTTTAAGGTACTTTAAAAAAAAAGTACCGCGACAGTACTTGGCGTTAAAGCATTAATAAAAATATTTAGTTTTCGAATTGAACCCGTATCGTGAAGAATATTTCGTTGTATTAATTTAGTATTCTAGGCAGGGGACAGAAACAGTCCAAATTGGTATATCTCTCTGTGACGTGGGGTTGACGATCTCAGTGATCTCAACGCCTGTATTAAAAATATTCGGTAACCTCGATCCAGAGCAAGGAATAAGGAACAAATCTAATAAACCTGCAATTAACCTAATTAATCTAATTAACCTGCAATAAAAAAGATAGATACGTAGCTTAATTGGTAAAATACAGTAAGCAGCACGAGTCCTGACGCTGCTACACTCGGGTGCACGCCTCGGCTAAGGCACGCGACCCACAGATGGCGGCAGGCATCCGCCAAATTTACGTTACATCGCACATCAACAATTTCAACTGTCAATTATATCACGCGAAAGTGTGCGATTTAAAGTAAATCCGAACTATTGATTTTTCTTTTCAAAATACGTTTCTAAAGCAGACAATTATTAATGACAATCTGTGATTTTGGTTTGTTTGCAGGAATCTTCGAATGATTTTTTTTAATATCAGTTCGAATTTTCCTAAGAGCTATTATATCGTTATATTTAAATTCCCATTGTTTGGTGTACTCCGATAAAGTCGTGTTAAAAAAAACAAGAGAACCGTGTCACCCTAAATATTATTAAAATACATAGATGCATTTCGGATTCAAATCAAATATGTAACTGTGACGTCATTGAAAAATCGAATTAGATAATTTATCTCGGATTAATTAATTGTTAACAATTGATGAAAATTTACGATGGGCTCCTCATATCGATCGAGTAAGCTCCAAAGTGGGAAAATTAATTTATATTTTCAAAATTTTACGCAGCTTCGTGAATATTACTTTATTAAAAATGGTACACTATTCACTTTGTCAGAGTCTCATCAGTTACGCAATATGTGCATGGGGCGGTGCAGCTCTTACTTCAATGGATTCTCTAATTAAGGCTCAGAAATGGGTCATCAGAGTAATAAACAAGAGGCCATTTAGACATAACTCTGAAGAACTCTTTAAATCCTTCCAAGTTTTGGATATAAGACAACTGTATACCGGAGCAATCTTAAAACTATTTAAAAAAAATAATAAATAATCTCACTTCCATGATTCGATCCAAAGGAAACTTAGGATACTTTTCAGTGTCAAAATTTAATACCAAATTCGCTCAACGACCTATCTTATATTGTGCGAATATTTAACAAACTGCCACTAGACATTAAAGGATCTAATAAAGTGATTGACGCTTCAAACCAAAAATAACAAAGTGGTTGCTTGATTTGGGTTGAAAGCAAAATGAATCTAATTTGTCATTTGTGCTAACCTAACTACCTACGCTTTTTGTCTCCAACTATATTATAGACAAACATATTTTTTATAACATCTGATTGTACCTTAACCATATGCAACTTATAAAAATTGTACAGGTTACAGCTTTAGAACAGACCACGTCTAGTAATGTAATTACCTTTATTTTTTCATATGTACTATTTGTGTTACAAAAAAAATAAAATGATATAATTAAGGTACAATGTATATAACTCGTATTAAGTCATACGTTAACGTAGAAGAGAGCGCACCAGGCGCGCATCGCCCTTTTAATCCCAGCACACAGGCACACGTATACACATACGGTGCGGTGCTCCGACACACACAACACACACATCTATACACTTTCAAGGACATTAAGCGTCGCTTGCTCTGAACCGCATCGTCTTCCATATTAATGAAACTAAAATACTATGTTTAACGATAAACGTCTTATGAAACGAATGCCAAAAGGGCGATAGCTGCTTAAACGGGTGAACATTAAATTAGTTAGCCGCGTATTCTGGCGGTGGCCACTTTTATTTGTTTTATTTGATTAATTTAATATTAGGAGAACGCATTCTTATTGTGAAGTTGTAATTATTCAGAACAGACGGTCTGTGATATTTTAAATATGAATTAAATATATTAATTAGAAAGATATACGTATAAAATCAATTTTATCGAAAAATATTGTTGTTGCGCCACCGGGATGCGAACCTGGATCTCTTTCCTAACCGGGGAAGGTGCATTATCCAACTATGCCACAGCGGCAATATTTTTAGCGACAATTTAGCGAACCTATATGTTACATTTTTGATATTAATATATTTAATTAATAATTAAATATTGTCCTTTTTTTCGACATACGTCTTTGCCCCCCATAAAGTCGGCCCCCCGCGCCCCCGCCCCGCCTCCCCCCACCGCGCCGCCCGCATCCCGCATTATATGACTCGTTGATGTTAATGCCTTTAATCTCTTACTGGTGTTTCGGGTTTTGCCGCTTTGGTTAATACTTAATATTACGCGAAACCGAGTCTGGGGGTGGGGAGGGGGTGGCCGCCGCCCCCTCCCCGCGGGCCTGGCGCGGGAGCGGGAAGGGGAGGCCTTCCGCCGACGGTGAACCGCGAGTTTCGTCTCTGTACGAGCTGCAAATTGATCTTCCGATGACTGATCTGCGCCGGCCGTCCTGGATATCATCACGATATATCACTGGTCGTGCGCCGTTGACTTAGATGATTGAAGATTATTATCGACAACGGCATACCTCAAATCGCGACGACGGTTAGATATCGAAGAAGATTAAAAAGTGCATTTAAATGCAGGATAGAGCGCCGCACATTCGTACAAACTCGCCGATTATTGAGGCTTCTTACCAGGATCATCCTCCAGTATCCGGTTTACCTGGACGTCCTCTATTTTTGGTGCCATCGTCACTTGCGTCATATGTCTTTCTTACCATTCTATCCCCATTCATCCGTTCCGTATGACCAAACCGCATAAGTGATAATTTTTTAATCTTACTCACTGTACTAAGATCAGCTATACATTCCTTTCTTATTTCTTCATTTTTTAGTCTCTCATAAATAGATTTGCCACATATACGCATGAGTGATCTCATTTCCATTGTATTATGTGTATTTTCGATCCTCTTCCACTTCCATACATCAGTTTCGGTACCAGGACTCCATTATATACCGCTAGTCTTGTCTCGGTTGACAAGTTACCGTTAGATATAATTCCTGTTACCTTCCTTTCGATATCATTCTCAGCCTTTCCGTTCCTGTCAAACATACTTCCCAAATACATAAACTCATCTATGTGTGCATTATTAAAACAATATAGTAAGGGGATCTGCGCATTGAAATATAGGTTCTACGGAAACCCTGGTTGGATTCTGGATCTGTTATTCTTTTTCACAATAAAAATTATTTATATCTTACTAAAGCGTGTTTCTTTCAGAGGTATAAAACTTTAAAATGAAATAAAACACATAAAAGTCGTGATAATGAGCAACTGAGGACGTATATCGACAATAGCGCGACGAATATTGGCATCTAAGTCGTCTATTGTCTCTGGTTTATCGGCGTTGACTAGCCACTTCACATAACATGTTATATTTGCAAGCATGGTGAAGTGGCAAACCAAACTGAGCACAAGTCAGCTGTCAAATTGGCTGTCGCTGATAAAAGTGTTGCGCCAATTCGAAAAACTAAACTCTAAAAAAACACCTTAATGGTCTCATAGCTAATATCCAACGTATAGATCGTACCGTTAGAAGTATTCGCGTACCTTATTTATTTTCTGTTAGTAATTTCTAAGGGCAAATATATTTTTTTAGTACTAGCTTAAATATTAGTCATCTTATCCATATCGATCCGTCACGACTGAGGATCTGAGTGATCTCCGTGAACTCCCACCCTTTTTACTATTTTACTATTTATTTTACCGTATCTTAAAGGCATCAATCCGAGTGTGCCCTTTATCTTAATCAATGTTCTCTCTACAGGGTGGCTCATAGAAAGTGAGAACATTTCGTAAAATGTGATATAATTATATCAAAATTAGTTTAACTATATCAACAATAGTTTACTAATTTACCTACTTAATTATTTCGACAATTTCCAGTCGCCATCTTTGATTATTAATTTTCCCATTGTTTATATTTGTTTTTTTTTAAATTGTTGCCCAGAATGACAAAAATCACCGCAGAAGACCGTATTCTGATCAAAAATTTGCGAATTGAAAAACGTCGGGGTGTTAGAAAAATGATCAAAGAGTTTCAAAACAAAGCCTGGAGTATAGCTAGACATTACAGCAGGACGGAGCTCCATCTCACACGGCCAGAAATACAATCAACTTTTTTCGTCGTGAGAATGTTAATTTCATCGAGCCAGGCACGTGGCCACCGAACATCTCAGATTTAAACCCATTAGATTATGCAATATGGGGTATTTTGATGATTTCTGATTAGCTAAATATTGTGCAAACAAAAATCATTAAGAAATATAATTAATCATGTATTATGTTTTGAAATAACTCGTGTGTACGAGATGTTCGCACTTTTTTTGGGCCACCCTGTGTATATTTGGATTACGACATGCGCGTAAATTATTTTTCGTGCTACTTTACAAGTAAGGAGCAATGTTTATTATTTGTGCGCTGGGGGAGGAAATATTAAAAATATTACCATATCACACATTCTAAGTGTACTAGGACAAAAACTCAAAGAAAACTAGCTGTCGCGTTAATGAAAACCTCATTTGCTCAAAGACGTTTGCGCATGTTTTATAGGACAGCGGATATACAATAAGCTACCGCAAGAGATGGCTAACGGTATAATATCCTCAATTCTGTGTGCTTATAAAGGAATGGCAGAAGTCAGCTGGAAGAGTTCATTAAATGATCAAAGCTACTCATTCTATATTTTTATTTGTAAACTTTGTTATATTAACCGCTTATTAAGTTTAAATACATCTACCCGTTTCGAAAAATACAATTTTCTTCTTCAGGATGTCAATACTAACTGAAAACATATCATTACAGTGGAACCTCTATATTCGCTAGTAATCCGTTCGAATATAGAAACAGTTTTTCCCATAACACATAACTGCCCCCAAAAATACTACACAAATGAATAAATTTTATATTTTTATTTGTTATCTTTGTTTTATTAACCACTTATTGAGTTTAAATACATCTACCGGTTTCGAAAACTACCATTTTTTTCTTCAGGATGTCAATACTAACTGAAAATTATTGTTATTATTGTTTCTTTACCAGAATCTATTTTAAAAAAACAACAATTATTTGAAAAATAAATTTAATACCTATCTCAAATTGTTACTTAATACAAATTTACTCGAATAATTTATAGGAAAAATTTTTAGAATGGGACTCGTAGTTAAATTCAGTTGGTTGTTTATAATTTTTTTATTAGATTTTATTTATTACACGCTTTATTTATCTCCAACGATTCCAAATTTTTCATTTGTGACCAACACCGTTTATATGCAAAATTAACAATCACAAATTTTTATCAAAACAATGACCATTTTCTATCAAATGATTAGAAAATTCTGAAAACCCACTATTGTTCAAACATCTCAAATGCTCCTTAACTGTTATATTAAAATTTCTACCCGTTTTACCAATATAAAATGCAGCACAATCCTTGCAACTGAGTTTATAGACACCAGAATTGTTAAATTTATCATCTTTGTCTTTAGAATTGATGAGTAAATTTCCTATATTATTATTTGTATAAAATGCCGGTCTAATGTTTCGTGGCAGGTGTTTAGATATTTGATTCGAAAAATTATTTATGTATAAAATCTTACGCCAATAATCATTATGTTTTATCTGTGATTTATATAAAAATTGATTATTATATTATTTTAATTTATTACCGATATATGTATTTAAACTCAATTAAGTGGTTAACATAACAAATAAAAATATGAATTTTAACCACAAATTTTGCTAATTTTTATGTAATTATTTTTGTCGTTACATCCTACCTCGTAATTATCGTGTTTTGTTTGCTCCCTGTTTCTTTCTCTTCTTTCACTTCTTACATATGTTTAATCTGTATCAAAAATTTACTTTGTTCAATTTACTTATGGAACCTTATGGCTACCTACCTAAGAACAGGTACTTTATATGTACCTAGCGAGGTAGGAAGCGGGGCCAACAGGCTTGCGTGTAAAAGAAATGAATTATAATATTTGTAATTAATATGTACGAGTATTAAGATGCATAAATAAATCGAATTTTCTCAGTGAATTATAAAGATCCCTTGACTATTTATATTTTTTCAGTATTTCAATTGAGCTCCTCCCGGAACCTCCCCTATCGGGGCAGTGCGATGGCGCTGGGGGGGTAGTCTGTATCTAGATACTGTGGATGCGTTTTTCCGGTTTGCAAGAATGCATATGATTTCTCAAGCAGTTAACCCCGCATTTATTATCTACCTTTTTTCTAAACCACGTAAAAGATTGTGTGTGTTTTATGGCTGTGAAAATAGTCATCTTTTATGTTTTGCTGCGGAGTTTTTTTTATTTTATATTTAAAATGTCTTTTCCGTGTGTTTGTAAATCCTTGGAGCATTTATCAAATGTTAGCGTCATTCATTATGAATAATAAAAGGATATCCTATATATATAAAAGGTTTTTTGGAGGTTTGTTTTTCGAATTGGCAACACTTTCTCCAGAGACGGCCAATTTGACAGCTGACATTTGATTTGTGCTCAGTTTGGTTTGCCATTTCACTATGAATAGACTTACGCCAGAACAACGCTTGCAAATTTATTTCGAAAATCATGGTTCAGTTCGCGAAACGTGCGCTACGTCCATTTTACAGTCGGCACGATTGAACCATGGATCGTTTTCACACCGCGCATACTCTAATCGATAATACGCACCCGCAGAGGCGTCGTACAGTGCGTACCGAACGAGCTGTTGTTTCTTCAAAAATGATGCCGGCCAGAACGTTACAGGGAATGGAGAGCGCTACAGATCCATGATTGCTGACTTTTTCGTTCCCCAATTGAATGGTATTAACGTCGAAGAGCTGCGGTTGTTGGTTGTTGTGAAAGTGCAAACCAAACTGAGCACAAATCAGCTGTCAAATTGGTTGTCGATGGAAAAAGTGTTACCAATTCGAAAAAAAACACTTTTTATGACCCGTTAGACTTATGCGTACGAACTTATTTCAGTGGCCTAGGAACAGAAAACGGAAAATTAAATTTTCTTGGAGATGTTTGTTCACTGGATTATTATTGTTGATTTTCCACGACAGATTCATTTTAGAATCCAGTATTGGAAAGCGGTTTTCCCTTTTTACGATCGCGAGTAATCCTCGGTTTATTCCCGTCTCCCTCGCCCCCTGATCCGCCTCTGCACCTCAACCCCCCCGCACTGGATAAATTACTTCGAAAAACGTGAACTAATTTCTGATTCCAACGAATCACGCCAGAGCCGGAACAATACATGTTTGTCTGGCGGACTGAAAAAATCCGGCAAATCAATTTTGAAGAGTCTGTTTTTAAAAAAAAATTCCTCGGGATTGTAGTAAAAAGAGCGGAAAATATGAAAATCTGTTGAAGCAAGATCAAGAGAATTAAGCGAATGTGGAATAATAATAATATTAGCAGTATGCGGACGGCCATCGGTCACTGAAAAATCACTTGATGCTGTCTTTCCGGTTGTTATTCTTGAATTGCGGCCTCAAAGTGACGGAGTTGTTAGCAATTATTTTACACAGTTATATTTCTCGGAACTAATTCATAATTGTTATTAGTAGTACTATTAAATTCGTATCTCAACTCTTCGGTTAAACTCAAATAATTTTCTTTAGCCAACAATTAATACAGACTTTTAACAAATCAAAAAATTCAAGATATTTTGAATTAAACATCACTACGGTATTGCCTTGTAGAACAAAAACGCTACAAATCCACGTTATTCCTTCATGACTGAAGACCATGATCTCTCGTCTTCTTGACTATGCTCCTCCACTTTTTTCGGCATCCAAAATATTTAACGATTCGTCTTAGGCAATTAGATGAGGGTCTGTGAGGTATCATAGCATGTGAATGCACAAGGGGGTTGTAAAAATACAGAATCTAGATCTGTCGAAGGAATATAGGAGAGGATTAGGGAAAAAGGGGGCTGAAGATCCAACCAGAACCATGAAACACGACCCACCTGTGAAATGCTCCTTTATCAGGATTTTTCTTCACTGAAGCCATAAGTCTTCTGGTTTCAGAACATGTACACCGTTGTTCCGCACGAAGTACTCTTGTTCATACACTTTGGTGATGGCGCAAAGTGTGACGCAACAGGTACAATAGCAAGATGTACTAATCGGCACGCACGGTAGCGAGAAACCGAAAACACACCGCACACTGTCCGTCAATGTATCAAGCAATTTTCACAGCCTACCGTACCACAAGTAAACAATTACCGACAGTTCACACTTATCAACTCCAACTGGTGCAAGAACCTAAAGAACACCACAAAAAATATCGTGTTCTGGGTATAGGTGGAGGGGGTAATGGATAAGTTAGGTTATTTACGTTCACGTGCGCGCGATACGGCGATCGGCGATCCATGAATTAACACATGATTTATTTAAAACGAATGAAGCGAAATTGAAACACAAAATTTAATTTTACATCGCTAAACAATTAGATATATGTATTAAAATATATAATTTGTGAAACTTTAAACTTTTCAGAGTATTTAAAATGTCGCCCCGTTTTCGATTAGCAATTATAACGTCACAGTTCCTCGCGGCCAAAATATCCCCATTAATCTGTCATTAATTCCTCTTCCAATACATATAAATTAACTCTCCCCACCCTCCGCCCCGTGTCCTCCCACCCCTAATCCGCAACCCTTCTTTGTCTCGGCGGTTTAGTGCCGGATAAAATAAATAAACCAATTTCACTTTATATCGAGTTGTCTTCGTACGGAATATTTTAACCCGCTAATGAATTAATCGCGTTTTACGAATGGGTCTGACTTGGGGAATTTGTTACGTTCATTTTCTGGCTACTGCCTATGGTGCCTGAAAACTCGTGGTGATGCTTCTTCTGATTTTGAAGTAACGCAGGCTGGTGAGATCACGAGGAATGCTAGAGAGAGTATGCTCGAAGGACTGGAAGGAACAGGGGGCACTGGCCTATCAAAAACTCTTCCGGCAATTTGTTAGGGTGTGGGTGTCCCGTTGGGAAATCCTCAGAAGTTTTTCAGAGAGAGAGAGAGCTGAATGGGTAACCACTCTTGTCTTTCCGTCTACCGAATTGCGGTTCTCCGTGACGCGAGTCATCTGAACGGGTGAGTTAAATTAATACTTACTATTTCTCGGTGAAATTGATGGAATCCCGACGATAGGAAAGGAGGAATTCAGCCAGAAAGGCCATCGAGAGACTCCAAGGAGATCGGGATCCTCAGGCATAAAAACACATATGGATATACAGGCTCAAGTTTCTTATATAAACTGAGTGAAAAATTAATGAACAACTATTCATTGATAAAATGAACAAATTATGTTCACAATTAAGAAAACTATTATTAAATTTTTTTGAATTAGGATTAATAAATAATCCAAACTATAAATAATCACACAAAGAACAGAACCGTCGAGTTGGAGAACTCCTGACTCATGCAGTGAGAGCGGATAAATTCACAGCACTTTCAAGACAGACCTGCAAATCTCAGACTGGCCGCACTATAACAGGTGAAGAGTGCGATCTTCAACATCATCAAACCACGAAAACATCGATCAGAAAACTCAGATTATGCATACATTCTATGTATATAAAGATTGTTTTTTTTTCGAAATGGCAACACTTTTTCCAGCCACAGCCAATTTGACAGCTGACAGCTGATTTGTGCTCAGTTTGGTTTGTTATTTCACTTACGCTAGAACAACGCTTGCAAATTTATTTCTTAAATCGTGATTCAGTTCGCGAAACTTACCGTGCGCTATGTCAGTTTTACGGTCGACATAATCGTCCATCCGAGCGAGTAATTCGAATAACCATGGATCGTTTTCGCACCACGCATACTCTAATTGATAATACGCATCCGCAGAGATGTGGTACAGTGCGCACCGAAGAAGCTGTTGCTGCAGTGGAGCGTAGTATTGAGGAGGACCCTAATGAGTAGATTACTTTTTCGTTCCCCAATTGGCTGGCATTAATATGAAAAAACTGTGGTTTCAACAAGACGGCGCCACATGCCGCACAGCGCGCGTCACAATCAATTTATTGAAAGAAAATTTCGCGTAATGGACTTGTGAATTGGCCTCCAAGATCGTGTGACTATTTTCTGTGGGGATATGTGAAGTCGTTAGTCTACGCTGATAAACCACAGACGATAGACGACTTGGAAGCCAATATTCGTCGCGTTATTGCCGATATACGATCCCAGCTGCTCCATAGCGTGGTCGAAAATTGGACTTCCAGATTGCGCTTTTTTCTAGCCAACCGCGGCGTCCATATGCGCGAAATCATATTTAAACTAATGGCATAAAATTATCTTTCCAATAAAGCCAATACCATGGCAATTGCTGCGATTTTTATTTCAGTTTATAGTTCTATACCTTAAAAAAAACACCCTTTGTGAAGAATGATTAAAGTTAACACGCAATGTCTTTATAATTCTGACCTCACTGGTCCTTTCTCTAGCGCATCATTCAAATAGGCAGCTCGCAAGATGCGCGGGTCCACTTGCGAGGGGTGATTGTTTATCGGTAAGCGATCAACCCCCGACCCGGCTTAGATCGCCCATCCAGGGCGGCACCTACCCGGGCTAAGCCCTTGATCGGCCCTGCATGTATCGGGATTACGATGGACACTTGTGTGCCTACTATATTATATACAAGTTTAGTAGATCTCCAAATTAATTGTTTTCACGTACATATGTGCATACGGATGTGTGACACATTATAGAGTATTCTTAACTAGTTTAAAGGTTAGAATTTTTCTGATGAAACAATGTGGTGGTCATTGTTGTGATTGTCATTGTCGTGGTTGTCATTGTTGTGATTGACATTGTTATGATCAGTCAGTCGTTATGTTATGTCAGAATTATCCGGCACCATCTGTTCCAAACTACAGCAGTGCTGATGGCTTCCTGCGTGAATAACTTCGCGGGATCCGTCCATCTAGTCGGTGATACATTACTATATCAAATATTTTTATTATCAAGGATAACACATTCTTATTGTGAAGTTGTAATTATTCAGAACAGATGGTCTGTGATATTTTAATCACAAATATACATATAAAATCAATTGTATCGAAAAATATCGTTGTTGCTACCGGGATTTGAACCTGGATCTCTTCCAATCCGGGGAACGTGCATTAACCGATTATGCTACAGCACACAGTACATTGATAACAAATAATCGAACTTATATGTTACACATTTTTTAAATTGATACATCTATCGTTCCATTATTTGAAATCCATCCACTTGTACATTGCATAAGAGTATCTATTACACGTTCCCCAGATTGGAGGATATCTAGGTTCGAATCCCGGTAGCTGCAACAATATTTTTCGATAAAATTAATTTTATATAATATGTACCTATATCTTTCTAATTAATACATTTAATTTGTATTTAAAATACAGTGAGACCCCGTTTTTACATGCCCTGAATTCACGTTTTCCCTCCATTTGCGTGTTATGTCTGCTGTCCTGTGTCATTTTAGTACATTACAAACCCTATTTTACTTTTGAATTTCCCGCGATTTACGTTTGTATTTCCCGCGATTTACGCCTAAAATTTATTGAAATTCGTTCGGCCAGTTCGTTATTCGACATAGAGCCAAGAGTGTGTTGGTCATTTGCGTGTCGCATGTATGCAGTCTTCATTCTCACACCCATGTTATTGTTTCATTGTTATATTGTTTTTTTAACAAGCTGGAATCAGCAATAATATTGCGTATAGACAACATTGATGGCTGGGAAAGAATTTATGAATAACCCTTACATATTTGCTTATACCTTGACGATCTGCACAATGGATGGATCCAAACAATCACAAGGGTAATCGGCTTAAAATAATCCAAAGATCTATTACCCGCACCTTTTGGTTCTCCAACACGAAAGTCTTTAAAAGAACAGTATCAAATATCTCTAGAATGAGAATTGGACATTGCCAGGTGGCCTCACATTTGTTCAGATTGAACATAATAGACTCCCTAATGTGTGAGTGTGGTGCCGAGGAGGAAACCCTTGACCATGTCTTTTTTGCCTGTCCATTGCGGATCACAGGTTTTTTTACAATAATCTTGTCAATGGTAATTTTTAACTCCCGGTTAACTTGTGTCATCTTCTTTCCCTTAACTCGCCACATTTAATCTATATTATTCTTGAATGTCAATGGTATTAACTTGTAACGCAATATTCTCTGTTCTATAATATTGTTGTACTGCTTTCTATGAAATAATGTTTTAACTTGTTTAATGGCACAAATCACTCTTAAAGGGTGGATTGCCTGTTTAAAAGAAGAAGAAAAAGACTCTAACGTAATAACATCGGACGAAGTGGAAATTGATGAAATTGTGGACAGCCTCATAAACGAAAACTTTACAGAAGAAGAAGCTGCTCATCCCATAAACCCAGCTCCTACAAAGGACGATGCCATGAGGCATATTGAAGGCCTCAAAACATATGTTACTAGTATTAGCAATATATTATACTACTAGAAACGTTCAATTTAATACATAACTATAAATAATTAGACAAAACACTTAGAATTAAGGAGCACTTGAGATGCCCAAGTAGCGACAAGTATTCTGAATTTTCCAATCAGGAAATATTGTTTGTTGTTGTTGTTGTCCAACAGAAAATTTTGGAAATAAGAAATTATACATACAAATATTACTGGTTTACAGTGAGATAAATTTGAATTTTTAGAAACCAGAAAAAGTGTTAATAGCAAGCTAAATATTATAAATAATTTGTTTTCATATTAGTTCTTACTTATTCAGCACTTTGCAGTTTTGTTTTTATCAACGCTTGTATTTTTAATTTCAGAACTGTCTGCTCTTTCTATAAACCCAGTTCCTACAAAGGACGATGCCATGAGGCATGTTGAAGGTCTCTAAACATATTTTACTAGTATAGCAATGTACCACCAGAAATATTTAATTTAATTTATAATATTGAAAAAACTATTTATAAACAACAAAAGTACATGTTGCAACAAACATTGTTTGCTAGGAGAACACATTCTTATTGTGAAGTTGTAATTATACAGAATGATTTTTGTTTTTTCGTATAATTTCATCTGATTGGTTCGAATGTAGTATGTACATCTTACATCCTGCGCCAGAGTACATAATATATCTTCAATCGAACAGCGCTACCCCCACCACCCCAGTCCTGTTATCCAGAACGTATTAAACCCTTAAATAACTCCCGTTAAATCTAATTAGGATTTATTCGGCTGAGGGTGGGGCAGGTTCGGCACCCCTGACGTCCTGAGATTGGCGACATAAAGTGGTCACTTAGCCCAAATCCACTACATTTTTCCAGGCGTTAATAACCAGCGGTCCATGATGGTGACTTTGTTATTTTTTTCTTTCATCGGTGTCTTGACTTTCGGTCTTGAAAATACTGTTTTTAGTTATGTTGATGTAATAGGCGGGCAGCAGGCGCGGTCGCTTCATAAATGCATTGGATGCTCCGCATCACTTGTGTCAAAAAGCTTTGGATTTTTTCTTTCTAGGCGAAAACAGCACTGGTGCACATAAATTCGTCCTAACACACACTATGACACGGCGCGTGCAAGGAGCGAGTCGAAATACATATACATTCTCAACTTTCGAACATGTACGAAACGCGTAAACACGCAGATACCAGTAACAGTGGATTCTATCATTCGTTCCGTATCCAAAAAGTTTGTAAGTGACCGACTTTCGCGCACGCGCATTCTGTTCCGCCCGTCAAAGTCTTCAAATACTGTATACGTATTCGTTAACAGCATCCAACGTAGAAAAAACGACTTTAATGCTTATGGGTATAATGCACAGAATTGTGTACATATTACGAAGCGAGCGGATTGTTTTTGAGAAATTTGTTTATGTGACGCATTTTTTACAAGTTGGCTCGAATATTTGAAGTCGATTTATTTAATATCTATTTAATTCATAATTTAAATTAAAAAACAAATACAGAAAATAACATGGATATCCACTAATGTGTTCTAACGTTGTAAACGAAAATAGTGAATTGTGTGAGTGTATAATTTTTTTTATTCATTATTATTGATTTGTTTTTTATTCGCTTACCTCTCCAAAAAAGAGACTAGCTCTTGCGCATGGAGAGGGAGTCACACTGTAATAATCTCATGTTGAGAGTTGTACATTTGTAGTCTATAATTATTTATTGTCATTTAATTTCTTTCTAAACTCTTTTGTATCTTTTATTTCTTTAATTTGTTTAGGGGGGCTGAAAAGAAAACGTAGATCCCGCGCCGAATAGGATGTACAGTGACGAAAATTGCGCGTCCCGCGGATCGGATTACGACGATTCCGGTCGTAAATCGGAATCGCCGAAGGGGGGGCGGTAAAGGAAGGAAGAAAGGAACTTGGATTAACGGGGATAAGGATCGATGGTGGGATAGGGAGTCCGGTCGATGGACCAGTGGGTCTCGGGGAATCGGGAATCCGAAGAACTACTCGCCTAACCTCGTGTATAACGCCTCCGTTACTCCCGCAATCGCTGCCGAGATCACGCAAACAGCACGCGGGCGGGCAAATCTCCGCTTCCAAATGAAGACGGCGAAATCAATCACGTCACCCGCGGCTCACACAAATCACAGGATCACAATACAATGCTGACGCACCGGGAGTTGAACAAATCCACACCACTGATACAATCGCGGTGTCGCAACCGATCAAGTATCGCGTCGCGTTAACGTCTGCTGACGTCAAGGTCAGTATTCACACCGGTCAAGCAATAGGGAAAAAAGTATGGGTGAGAACCCTGGCCGTGTTTAATACAATACAATATTTCATGTATTTTATTTTCGGTTAGCAGCTGACTGCAGTTCTATTCACCTTGCCTTTGGTTTTCATAGTCATCAACCATCTTCTTCTTCATAAAAATGTTACACTCTAAGAAATGATCGCTGATTTCGGCACCGCTGACCCTCGCCCACTGTCCTCACCCCCTTTTAGTATTCCGTCTACCAATATCAGAATGGTTTCTTACAGGTACACTACTCCCCCAATCTCGATCAGGATTCTGGTCCTGAGCTCCTTTGTCCCAACTGGAAATGTGCAATGTTGGTATTAAATACTAATTAAATGTATTAATTATAAAGATATACATATAAAATCAATTTTATCGAAAAATACTGTTTTTTCGCTATCTGGATCTCTTTCCAAACCGGGGAGGTGGAATTAATACATTTAATTAGTATTTAAAACATCACAGACCTATGTTCTGAATAATTACAACTTCACAATAGGAATGTGTTCATTATTTATTTTTATTTGTTAGCTTTGTTTTGTTTTATTAACCAACTCAATAGTTTAAATACACTTTCTTCTTCAGGATGTCAATACTAACTAATAACATATATTATTGTTTCTTTACCAGAATCTATTTTTAAAAAACAATAATTATTTTAAAAATAAATTTAGTACCTAACTCAAATTTTTACTTAATACAGTTTACTCGAATAATTTATAGTTAAATTTAATTGGTTGTTTATAATTTTTTGATTAGTTTTACACGCTTTATTTATCTCCAACGATTCCAAATTATTTCATTTGTGACCAACACCGTTTACATGCAAAATTGACAATCCCAATTTTTTATCAAATGATTAGAAAATTCTGAAAACCCACTATTGTTCAAACATCTCAAATGCTCCTTAACTGTTATATTAAAATTTCTACCCGTTTTACCAATATAAAATGCAGCACAATCCTTGCAACTAAGTTTACAGACACCAGAATTGTTAAATTTATCATCTTTGTCTTTAGAATTTATGAGTAAATTTCCTATATTATTATTTGTATAAAATTTCAAAAGTAGGAATGTGTTCTCCTTAACAATATTGTATCGTCAAAGAAAAGAATAAAAGTCGTTTTATAATTTATATGGATACAGTTTTATCTATTACTCTTCTGTAACAATTTCTTCCGATCGACTCTATAGCGTGTCCAACGTTAATAATACATTAACGGGCCAGTAGCTTCAAAAGCGGTTTTCAAAATTCATCCCCCGGCACCCTGACCCGAATAGACCCCTTAAATAAAAACCTCACACTTAAACCTACCGGAAACACATCGAATAATTAAAACTAGCCATTCAAAGTTCCATCCGGCTGGATATCTCACTACCTCGCACCCTCGCACCCTCTCACCCCCACAGCCGCAGTTTTCCATCCCCATCATTGTGTGCTGACCGAGGATTTTTGTGTCCAAGTACATGCTGAATCAATAATATTAATAATATTAATGCGATGTCCTCGAGTTACAGTACTTTACAATGTGTCCAAAATTTTATAAAAATTAATATTCTGTGAAAATAAAGCAGATGAATTTCAAATAATGGATCATTTAAAAAGTGTAACATGTGGGTTCGAAAATTTGTCGTCAAAAGTACTGTCTGATCTAGCATAGTCGGTTAATGCACCTTCTCCGGATTGGAATGGAATCCGTTTAATTAGTATTTAAGATAGTCTATACGTTATATAATAAAGGGTGTTTTTTTAGAGGCATAGAACTTTAAAATGAAATAATAATCGCGGTAATGGCCATGGTATTGGCTTTGTTGGAAATATAATTTCCTGGCTCGAATAAAACGCAATCTGGGAGTCCAATTTTCGATCACTTTTTATAGCACCTAGAGACGTATATCGGCAACAACGTGACAAATATTGGCTTCCAAGTCGTCTATCGTCTGTGGTCTATCAGCGTTGACTAGCGACTTCACATATCCCCACAGAAAATAATCACACGACTTTGGAGGCCAATTCACAGGTTCATTACGCGAAATTATGAAAGAAGAAAATAATATATATGTCAAGCGAAAAGTTTCTTGGTTTTCCCGTGTGTTGTCCCAACGTTTCGGGTATATCTCATAACCCATCTTCAAGGGATGCCTTATCGGTGAAGCGTCGCTGTAAAATGATCGTGAAACATGTATTTTCAGGCGTACAGTTCAGCGCTAAGTGAAAACACTAATCTTTACTTTGTATAATTAGGATGTTTACCACCTAATGTTTGACTTCTGGTAATTTTACTAGATAAAATAGTATTGTTGTTGGATGGATATAAATGAAACAATGTTATAACTCTATTTTAGTTTATTACCACTACACGATAGCAGGTTTAATACTTCCCCTGTCGATGAGAGTTGTTGTTTCTCTCGGAACTCGAGTAGTGCTAATAAACTCAAGTAGAGTTATAACATTGTTTCATTTATATCCACCCATTATTATGAAACTCTACAGAGTTAACACCGATTCTATCAATAATATATTATTAATGTTATTTGTCTGTGGCGGTTCTGAGAATTTTTTGATATTAATTGGTTTTTATGTTTGTTGTCAGTGGATGGGGTAATTTGTCTGTCTTTTAACCCAGGTGTTTGGTATCATCTCATTAGTTGTCTTAATCGAATATCTTGAAAAATGAAAACCAGGCTGAAGACAGAAATTACGGAAAAACGGCTATATTTTAAGAATTTTTTTTTTTTTCTCCAAGACAATGCACTGTCTCACACCTCAGCGGTTGCCCAGGCAAAAATCTACGAATTACGGTTCGAACTGCTTGACCACCCTCCTTACTCACCAGATCTAGCCCCGAGCGACTTTATTTTGTTTCCTAAGCTAAGAGATTTTCGTCAAATGAGAAGGTAAATTAATACGTAAATTATTCGTAAATAACTATTTTACAGAGAAAGACTCCGTGTACTATTTGGACGGGTTAAAGGGATGGAAGCATCGCTGGGAGAAGTGTATAGACTTACAAGGGGATGATGTAGAAAAATATAAATAAATTTGAAGAAAAAATAATGAATGAATGTATTCCAGCTGTGAGTCGGACAATAACGTATGTCTCTCAACTATCAATATTTATGACGTACTCTTTTTAAATTTCATTTGAAATATGCAATTAGTTCACTTCTCCGCCCCTTGCCCCCAAAGACCCTTTTGCTCTTCGCGTAGACAAAGGAAAATAATAAAATGAATCCGTAGCGCGAGACGCTCTCTATATATATTCCATGTTGAAACTCATTTCCCCGTCCGAGTGGACGCTAACCTCCGCTCATATGACGGCGCATAAGGGATGAGTTAAAATGGAATAAAAAATCACCGGTGGCCAACACAAGGCTTTCTTACCCTTTTTTTTAAAAACTTGTGAAAACTACATATGACATAAATTATCGATAAATGAGATTAAATTGGTATCCATCGACCTTGGAATCCACGCACTTCTGCACTTATACGGTAGTTTTTAATAACAAAATTGGATAATTTTTATAGCGTCATTTTCTTAAATTTAGAGTATCGAAAAAGAAATATATTTATATTATTACGGTACCTTTGGGCCCTAGAGGATAGGGGCCGCCACCGATCTAGCTCAGTATCAACATTGGATGAACGTAAAATGTTCGCTAACGAATAAATAGATGTTGCAGTGATTAAAGTCTTCCAACTGCACTTGAAACTTGTGTATGGATAACTACCGTCGCTTCACTCCGCTAACGCTTATAATTAATCTTACTTTAATCCCGCTTATACATCATAATCCTTTTCGCGAGTGTTAACATTGTAGACACCCCGCGACGCTTGTACTAGTGGTGGAGAGGAATCAATCAATGAACCGGCACCCGGCAGACGAAAAGTGCCTTCCTTTGTTCCTCTCATATTTCCACCGGTGTCTGCAATAATTTCTGTTCCATGCGCTGAATGAGAAAGCAAAAGAAAGAAAGACCGATCCGTTGCGCCCCGCTCTTCCCGTTCGTAATGAAATTAAAATAATAGAAAAATGAATCGCGACCCCCGAACGGTGGTTGGGGGTGGGGGTGTGATTAGTGGGTGAATTTATTTTTCAGGGCACGTATAGCCACACACACGCGTGCCGGCTCAGCAGCACACACACACACACACACACACAGCCTTGCACCGCCTCCTTATGGTAATTTTGAATCTTTTCTCGGGGTTGTAATTTGTAGCGACTGAGCGAGTTTTCCAAAATATATATTTTATATATAAATATATGTTATCTTTTTTTGTAATTTTAAATTGTGATGTCCTTGAGATTGTGTGTGCGTGTGTCAACGCGCCAGCACCGCCGGTTGTAGATGTATGTGTGCGTGTGTGTGGCGGGCTTAAAAGGATGCTCTTACTCAGCCGTTTGTCTCCGTGAATAGGTGTATACATTGTACCATAAACAGTATTATTATTATTGGCACATAACGAGTTTTTTATTGGTCTACCGACAATCTTCGGTGAGGTATACAACTTGGGGGAAGTACTGATCTCGAAAGTTCGTAACAAAAATCATATTAGGTAAAAGACCTGGTGCCGACCCACAAACTGACGACAATACATCGCGGCGCAGCCATAACGATTAACTTTTCTCCCGGCCGGCTACCCAAACAGTTCACCAGCAGACGCGTCACGCCCCTCACTGTTCGTATCTTACCAGCCATTGTGCATATCACACACTCCGCGATATAGTCATCAAACGAACTCAGTGGAGAGCTGGGAGAAATCGGTCCCCAGCTTCCACGCATACAGCCTTTCGATCGACACACGTAACAACATCATCCCACAACTTGTGACACACAGTTTTATACTGTATAGATGTAAACCCGTCTTACTTGTATAATGCTTATTTCGCACGGTGGTTCACCGATCTCCACTTCGCTCAACTGGCGATGATGATGATGATGAGGTCAGAAGAAATGAATCACAGAGATATGTTCTTTCTATGAACACTGCGGCGAGAGAATCGAGAATGCGTCCATGCCCGAAAAATACCTCCTTTTATTTTAGTTACAAACAGTACATTCATGTATTCATATTTTCCCCATTTTATAAGAAATGGACAGTCTTCGTGTACCGAAATCTATCCCACATCTTTATGGTGCTCCGTTGATGATTCACAGTAAAAATATTTTTAATAACTGCCTCGTTTCTTTATCATATCATTTATTTGGCGTCACTGCGACGACGTCGCAATCCTGTGCGACAACACTATTTTTTGGATTTAATTCATTTGTAATTCTATTATGTAATTTACAAGCGTTAGCCTGTTCTAGGACGTTGTAATATGTGAATATGGATGAGACAAATGGTAAGATAAGATGCGTGATGCAAGTGTTGATGGCACCAGAAATAGTGGACGTCTGTAGAAGATTTGTCGCGACCAGGAAAAGCACTGTTAGAAGCGTCAATAAGCGCCGACTTGTTGGTTGAAACAAGAGATACGAGTAGAGTGTGGCGCTCCAACCTCTCTTCAGATGTGGTTCGTTCTTAATTTTTTTACGGTTACGTTTCAAGCATTTAATTGAACACCATGTATGTATTTATTTATAAAAGCCTCACTAAGAAAATATCGGCAGAATTTATAATAAAAATTGATGCAAATCAACGTGAGCACGAACATCATACAAGAGGAAGAGACAGACTGAGACTGCCATTCAGGAAGAAGGCTAAATCTCAGAAATCTATAATGTACAATGCGATGCAGATTTTTAATGAAATGTCAGAAAACATAAGAAAGGAGGAGAAACTAAATAGAATATGAATATATTTAAAAAGATATACATATAAAATCAACTTTATCGAAAAATATTGTTGTTGCGCCACCGGGATTCGAACCTGGATCTCTTTCCTAACCGGGGAATGTGCATTATCCAACTATGCTACAGCGACAATTTTCGAACCTATATGTTACCTTTTTGATATTAATACATTTAATCGTTCCATTATTTGAAAGAGCCATCTACCTTATTTTTACAGAATCTCAAATACCTTTGAGTAAACTGATAGCAGACGCCAGAATTATCAATTCATTTTTATTAAATTATGAAACTAAATAGATTCAAAATGAAACTAAACAAATATGTGAAAGTAATATTTGAATATGTCCAAGAGCACACAATTACTGGATTTTTACCTACAAAGGCGCTGTTATTAAATAAATATCAGATATCACATAGAGACGAAGCTATTTTTTATTATATTTAATGGAAAATATATGGAAGTATGGGGTAATTGCAAGGCTTACGATATCAAATATCAAACAAATATCAGATATTTCCTTTTTACCAAAATAATACAGTGTGTCCCAAAAGTATTTTTCATTTTTGGTTCATTCGCTGCCCCAACGCAACGAGCCGCAGGGGGGCGGGGGGGTGTGCCCATCGTTAGTCGCGTCCTTGGAAATTGGTTAATAATTTTCCGTGGAAATTGATATTCCGACGAGGTGACATAATTTGGCTCCCACGTAGCCCCGACTTGACACCAATGCACTTTTTCCTATGGGGCTACCTTAAATCAAAGGTATACAGTAATCCTCCCTATCTGGACCAATGAAGAATACGTGCCGAGCAGTTTCAGGCAAAATCAGAAATTTTGCCTCCCGTTTAGAAGAGCGCCAGCGAAATAACGAAACACAATTTGTACTTAATTGCATTCTGTACTTAAATGCAAAATCATCATTTTTTTATTACAGAATTTTTATTATGAGAAAGACTTTTGGGACACCTTGTGTAATGCACGTTTCGCTAGGGTAACTTCTGCGAGTGGTTGTGGATAAGACACGTCAAAATATGATGATAACCCCTCGCGCGCACAACTTTTGAAATATTTATATGTTCCGTGGAGGGGGAGGGAATGTTGTCTCCGTCTCTTGAATCCGGCATTGAATAATGCAAGCGCTGACGAGGCCCGCAACTGATCCTCGCGCCCGACCGCATCCGGGCCCGGTCTTTCGGCGGTCACTCGCGCCTAAAGGGTTAAAAACTAACTACCCGCCTCGCGCCCATACGTGCATTATTATTTACTTCTATAAGTGGGGGTGTCTCTATTTTTTAATAATTTGTATTAAAAACATCACAGACCTATGTTGTGAATAATTACATCTTCAATATAAGAATGTGTTTTCTTTAATTATATAATATATAAGTTGTATCAATGTGTTAAAAATTTTATAAAAGTATATTGGTAATTCTGGCGTCTGCTGTCGGATCACTCAAAGGTATTAGAGATTCCGTAAAAATTCATTTGAAAATGTGTAACATATAGGTTTGAAAATTTGTCGAGATTGGAATAGAGTTCGAATCCCGGTAGCAACGACACTATTTTTCGATAAAATTGATTTTATATGTATATCTTTCTAAAGAATACATTTAATTAGTATTTAAAATATCACAGAGCGTCTGTTCTGAATAATTACAACTTCACAATAAGAATGTGTTATCTTTAATAATTTACATTTCATTGGGATGGAATGATAGTTACATATGTGAAAATAAAAATGGCTGTACTGTATGGGTGAGACTGAAAAAATATTTATTAAATTTTCTCTAAACTTTTCTGAAGAAATTGACAATATAACACACAAATGCAAAGAAAAGTCACTTCTTAAAGAGGCACACATAATGTGTTACCGAAGCGGATCAAGCGATGAGTAATAAAATAAAATAATGGCAGATGGCTCTGGCCTACCTTGCTCTAAAGTCCTGGGTTAGACGTCGTTTTCACCTCTAGTTGACTCGCACCTTTTTTGTAAAGAACCGAGATATCACTACAAGAACACAGATCTTGGCAATTCGATGTCAGAAGGAAATCCTTAAGTATAATAATTAGTTGGCCAGAGCGGGACAGGCCATTGGAAGGGCAAAATGCATAGGGAGTAGGTACTCGACATGCGTCAACAGAAAGTCCTTGGAATAGATGTAACCAAAATGTCAGATATAATGAAATAATAAAATTAGCTCCATACTAGTTAAATTGATTAATTTGTGTTTTGAAGAGGAGATTTATCCAGACAAACTAAAAATTTCAATCGTAAGACCACCTTTTAAAAGTGGAGACCATTCTCACACGACCAATTACAGACCGATAGGACAATTGTCGATATATTAATAAAATTGTTAAAAGAGATATCGTTAATAAAATTACAATGTATTTAGAAAAAAATAAAATCATAATAAAGTAAATAAAGTAACATTTTTTTAAATATTTCTTCGTTTCTGATATACGAGCATTACTCGTGTATTTTGAAAAATACTCGATTATCCAGCAATCGAATTGAAGACTATACCTATTCGTATATTTCTACTATATTAATTCTAGTATAAATCATATGAAGATTGACGAAAAAAGGAAATAGTCTTGCTGCGAATTTCGGTAATGAAATGTAAATCCCAATAAATAGAAACCGAAACAATTAAGGTACTACTTACTGCACGCAGTTGACCTTATAAATAATAATTATTAATTTAAGAATTTTTTTTATCGGCACTGATGCAAGGCAGGAGAGAAAAAATGAAATGAAGCATTGAGGAACTATGTTAAATTATTCCTCTCGTAAGTTGTCTGCTTCCCTCGAAAATAATTTATTTATTAATTAATCACCGATAGACGGGGGGGGCGCCGACTTTGGAGTCTGCGTTTATAAAGATTCATCCCAGAGGTCACCCCAATCCGCCGGAGAAAGATTCGCGTCTTATGGTCTTTAGCCGAGGCTTAAACCACCGGATGCCAGTGGCGCACCATCCAACTTTTAAATCAAATTAAACTACTGTTTAATTTATATTTCGAAAAGGTTCGGATGATGAGAGTATGGTAAAGAAAATGTTTTAGTTATTTACTATTTCATGTGTTCGTTTTATTGGATACAGTGGCCTCAAGCAATATAGATAGAAGATTAGTAAGGCTTTATATATCATTTTCTCCCAAAAGTCGTGTCGGTGCTTAGGATCGGGTAATGGGATATTTTTTGGTGCAATATTTTCGACCCTAAAACAACAATGCCAGTGGAGATGAAAGAAATCCAGTTACGCTATATTAGTTTCAACTCGGACATAATGCGACAATAGCAATTAAAAATCATTTGTAATGCAACGGGTAGAGATGCAATTAAATTAAGTGTCAAATGTAAATATAAAAAACGTTAAAAAAAAAACAATGTGTTTTCGAATCTGGTATCAATAAAATAATTGACAGGTGGAGAATGATTGTAGTAAAAGATGGAGAATATATAATTGATTAAAAATATTAAATCATTAAAAAGCGCAAATACTTATGGGACAACCTATTACATAGTACAAAACATGATACATTAAAAAATATTAATAAAAGAATAGTAAATTATTTACAATAATAATGTAGAACATGATTCAATTGAGATGTTTACAATGTCGGCAATCTCTCTGATCTTCGTCCGAAGGTCTGCTAACATGATATCATGGATTTTGTTGACCATCTTCCGTAGTCACCGTCAATCCAATGTCCAATGTCATGTGTTCTAGAGAATCTCTTCGATAGTTTGTTGTTCCCCGGGTTTCCTATTGATATTAGCATAGCATTAATGTCACCACTAACCTGATATTAAAGATGCTCGTTTCCTCGCTCGTCGTGGATTGTACTGCTCTTGTCCTAATCCACCAACTGCTGACTCCACGTATTATTTCCACCGGCCGAAACAATTAACTACCGCGGCATTATTGATACCTTACACTCGCACGGATAATCATAAATACCAACATGCAATTTCTAAGGCTGCCAACCAAAGGGATAATAATGTGCATAAACAGCATGCAACTTCACTTGCTATTCAAAAAGGAATCGAATTACTGGACGATATTGCTGTAAACAAACACGAACATGCCCACATTCAACAGCTACTCATCAAAACAAAACTGTCTGAAATTTTAACAGGCGTCGTTCTAAAGATGGCGTTAAACAATGGTAGATATACAAATTTTGCGTCACTCTTTAAACACACTGATTATCATACAGCCCTCGTACACGGTGTGACACTTATCCACCAGTCACTTCATAATATAGTAGCTCCGAACGCTCTCGACCCACCTCTATTAATCTGACTATTTATCCTTTCCGAGCAGTTAGTTTATATGAGGTAAGTGTTGGAAGCTTCAACAGTTTGTTGTTTTTGAGGAATTGCATAAGTTTTTCTTCTACAGTCGCAACTTATTGCAATAGGATAGCCAGTAGGGACTTTGATCCAATTGGCCTATCGAGTTGGAGATCTTTATTTCCTTTCCGATCTTCTATATTTCCAGTCCACCACCAGTTTTTCCATCCTGTGCATCTCAGACAGACCTTGAATCCAAAATTGATGAATTAATACTCTTTGCGAAAGCAATTTGATCATAAGCGTTCGCCTCCTGCACCATATTTCAACGGTCTTACATTTTTTTTTTCTCTCACCTGCTCATGTTCATGAGGGCGTCCTTGGAAGACTTGGAAATCCTGATGGTCATATTAGAAGTCTCAATAACCGACGAGCTTGCATGAGAAGATGTACGAATGTGAATTGAGGCGAGAATTGTGTCATGACAGAAGAGTGTGGCGCTCTATCTTCTCTGTCTACCCCCATGGAGAAAAGGCGTTATGGTAAGTTAGTTATTTAGTTAAGGAAGCAAGATTGGCATACCAATCTCAAAGTTTGGCGGTCATCTCTTCCTACCCATTAATTATAATATATGTTTAATTATCATGTACTATTTAATGGTCTTCCCCAGCCTATTATTCCGTATTGTATGATTATATACCACCAACAGTAGCTGTAGTCTTCACCTTCTGTGTCGCTCTTAATTCATTCTTCTCGTTTCAGTATTCAAAGTCATTTTCTGCGGAAAATGACTTTGAATAATGCTGGCCAGAGCACGCGTCGTAATCCGTTTCACCTCCGCTCGCTACCTACAATGATGATCCTACTCGTTTTTCTTTATTTTTGTGAATAGAAAAAATTCAGAGGGGGGCAGATCAGCAAATATAGCAAAACGTTGTAGAAATGTGTGAGCCAGCTCCTCCTCAGCCTATTATTCTGTATCCTATCAAAGTCGGTTGACTTTCGGAACTGACGGATGCACGGATTGAAAACTCGATAGGATTATTTTACAAATTATTTTTTTATCGAAAAAGCCATGTTGTTTTTAGTGCAGTTTACACTTGTAAATATTTTCCACGCCCTTATCCGCGCCCCCGCCCCGCTGGAGGGTTAATTATTCAGTTTTTAATTTCCACCCCCGACAACCTGACGAGACCGCTAAACCTCGTCATACTGACTGCTCGCCTCCTCTCTGCTGTCCAGCGCCGTCTGTGGATTCTGCGTCGCTCGTGAATTGAAGGATTACGTCTTTTATTCGGTTCTGACATTTTTGATAATGAAAGATTTTAGATTTAGTCTTGCGTTAGAAAAGATTTTTCCAAAATCAACACACAATTCATAATAATATTACATTACTCCATCTATTTTTAAGACGTCATTGACGTAGTGTCAATATGGCTGAATAGTGCTTGATTAAACGGTCAAGTCTATGAATAGGACAAAAACGAACGTGTTTTTAATATCTCTAGGTTAATATTACTTAATATTTATTATATTAAATGTATTATTTATAAAGATATACATATAAAATCATTTTTGTCGAAAAATATTGTTGTCGCGCTACCGGAATTTGAACATGCATCTCTTTTTCCAATCTATTTTTATAATTAATACATTTAATTAGTATTTAATATGATATATGTTTTTTTATTAGTTAAAGACATTTTCAAAAACCTGTAGATGTATTTAAATCATTAAGTGGTTAATAAAACAATGTTAATAATATATATAGTAGATTTTAACCACAAAGATCAATTTTTTATATTCAATGACAGTACGTAATTATTCATATATTACTTTCAATTAATCAAAACTCTCCCTCCAGTGACCACGACTTATTAAAAAGCTTATATTTGTATAAGGTATAACCTCCTAAAGCATTGTGTACTAGGTCTGTTACACCCTGTATTTTCAATTTGAAATGAAGCGTGCATTGTCTTTATTACGAATAAGAAAAAATACACATGACATCTGTCATCTACACTGTCTATGGTATACCATAGAATTATCACTTTCCGAAATGTTAAAATAACGACTTTTCATTATATTTTTCGTCCGATTCCAAATAGCATTTTTGTACTTTTAAAATTAGCAATATTAACTTTGTGATTAAAATTCATATTTATATTTATTATCTTTGTTTTATTAACCACTTAATTAGGTTTAAATACATCTACCGGTTTCGAAAAATACCATTTTCTTCTTCAGAATGTCATAACTAACTTAAAACATATATATATATTTTTTTTAAATAGATTCTGATAAAGAAAGAAAATGGTATTTTTCGAAACCGTTAGATGTATTTAAACTCAATTAAGTGGTTAATAAAACAAAGATAATAAATATCAATATAGCATTTATTATTGTCTATCTGCGAACAAAGGTAGAGTGTGGTTTGTTTTGGGGAAAGCTCTGTAATTGAAATAAAGATTCTATTGAGACTCTGATTGGCTAGCCTAGTAGCAAGCGAACAATCAGCGATAGCTGATGAGGAGACCCTAACCGCTCAGCGATCACCAATGGCCGCGTTGCCTGCGGGCGTGAAGACTGTCTCCAGTCAAACGGATGGGAGATCTTCATCTTCCTCTTCGTCCTTCTGCGTGACCCACCACAACAAACTACTCCAAGCTGTCTTGTTACGAGATGTCCAAAAAATTGGACGATTCTTCTTAAACAATATCCTGCACATTCGTGTGTCACAAAATCAAGACATGTTACTAGAAATCAGATACTAGGAGTCCGGGTTCAAATCCAGAGCATGTTTTATTCAGTGTATAAGTTGAATCGTATTTTTTAATTGATCCGTACACGGAATTTCACATCGCGTGTGCTATGAAAATATGTCTAACTTGATAGCCTCCTGGAGCGAGGCTCGAACCCACGACCACTAGAATACTAGGCGAGTATCGTAGCCACTAGACCACAAGCACGTCAACTCCCAATATGATCGGTTGCCAGGCGGCGATGGAGTTGTGTCGCCAGAACGGTAAATTGCTTATTTAAATATGACTAAGTACGTGTTTGTTTACGTTATTGTGACCTAATCTTATTTTGGATAAATTACAATTGTTACTTTGAAAAATAGGTTTTTCAGAAACATTACAATTCCTAGCAATAAAATGTTATATATATTTTTTTTCTTTTTTTGGTTGAAAGCAAACACTTGAAACTAACAAACAAAACTGGTCGTAATGTCAATATTCGTGTCAAAGAACATCCTAAATATTTCAACAGTAATAGTTTCTCAGAATTTTCCAACCATATTATTGAAAAAGACCCTTCTTTTGATAATAGCACAGGGGTTAATATCCTTCATAAAAACAGCTTTGGCTTCCGGTTGGACAATTTAGAAGCCCTTGAAATAAAAATGGCCAATTCTTATTAATCAAATAAATTTATACATTAGCCCCATATTAGGTATGTTTTATTTAATATCCATCAACGCTGTATTTTCCCCTCTCTTAATGTTCCGTCTATCTGTATATGTATTCTGGCTCTCTCTTTCGCATATAATTTTATAATCTGTATACCTTGATGTTCTATTTAACTATATATGTATTCTGTCTCCCTCTTTCACGTGTTATTTTATATTCTATCTCACTCTTTATGTATATAATATAAGTGAACTCTGTTTATATTTATTATCAGTTTTAAATACGTCCTGATGAAGCTTGAGATAAGCGAAACTGGTCGACGTATTATAAATTTCGTGGTTTCATACAAAGTTATTGTTATTTTATTTAATATTATATTTATTTATATATCTACTTTATAAATATCATCATAAAAATCCCACCAATCCATTTGTATTTATTAAAATTATCTATTTTTTTTAAATCTTTATCGCATTTTGCGTTTGTTTATACCAACAAATGCTAAATCCTTGGCTAAATGGGTCTTGTGCCGTAAAATTCCTAATTATCTGTTGGGCATAGTCATTGACGTCACAAAGCTTTGGATGAAATATCACCGAGGAGGCGTCACTCGGAGCCAAGGATCGTCGAGTCCCTTAACAGCCTTGTTACTGCTGGCAAACTGCTTCCAGCACTCAGCGCCGACAGACGTGCCTACGCGCCTAATGCCCCGCTGCCCTTCTAGCTCTCTGTCAAGATCCGTCCAGCCACAGATCGGACTATTTGTTTGTACTTTATTCTCGTACAGATTCAGTTTACAATATTAACGTTAATGTCGACTTGGAATATAACAATATATGTAAATGTTATTTTATACATGAAAAAATCTTGACCTTTGATATTTTATGTTCTTGATATTATTTTACTTACCGAAGAAATAATTGATATTGGCACAAATTTACAATATACTGTTTTTACAAAATGTGTAATCTTAAATATTACATCAAATATCGCGTATGAAAAAAGGACTTCGAGATCTCGGGTAGAAGGACCAGAACATGTGGTGTAAATATGAGGAAGAAAGGAAGGCACTTAATTTTCATTTGTTGATTCCTCTCCGCCACAAATACAGGCGTCGCGGGGTGTATACTAACATTCGCGAAAAGGATTATTATGTATAAGCGGGATTAAGGTAAGATTAATTATAAGCGAAAGCGGAGTGAAGCGACAGCAGTTGGAAAACTTTTAATCACTGCGATATCTTCTTTCTTCCTTATCCTTAAGGATAGGTTAAAAAAACGCATTTCCCTGGATAGAAAATGATCCTGGTTCGAATCCCGATAGCAACCAAAATATGTTTTCGATAAATTGATTATTTCTGTATATATTTATAATTAGTATATTTAATTTGTATTAAAATACTACAGACCTATGTTCTCCTTAAAAATATAATTTATATTATCAGACAAATTGTAGATATCTCATAGATACGAAGCTGTTTATATTATATTATATGGGTATTACAGGGCCTACGCCCTGTCTTCGGCTGGCTTAAGTTGTCACTTTACACAATGTAACGTTCACCAATTCTACCCGCAATTGACCTCCACGTCTATCAAATTTTTACAAGGTGTATATTTTATTACCAGTTTATTATATATGTTACCGTGAAGAAACATTTCAAGTATTTAACTACAAAATCCAGTAACTGTATGTTCTTGCACATACTCAAATATTATTAATATAATATTTTGGTCTAATTATGGAATATATAATATAGCTTTCATATTTCTAAATAATTAAATTCTTATTATTTTAAATACTTATAGAAATTGGACTGTTTGTAGATGTTGAGGTTATTTAAATATGATTGACTCGTAATTGTGTACGACGGTTTTGTTGCTGTGATACAGAAGCTGTTAAAGTCTTCTTATCTCACGCGTGTCAGTTGTATGTTGCAGTGTATGGTGTATACAAATAAAAGAGCATTTACAAGGTATCGTTTATTGAGGTGATGAATTTAATACAATTTGCTAGATTTAATTTGCTAGATGCAATTTAATAGATGCTGTTGATTAGCGATGCTGGTCGAGGACGGTCTGCGGAGAAGTGGTCGCCGGTTGCTTGGCAGTATCCGTCTCCGGTGCATAATGTTTATTTGTTGGTGCTTATCGGTCGCTTTGGTTCGGGTCATGTCTACACACAATGGCACCAGAAGTAGAAGACGTCCGCGGTTTACAGCAGCATGTAATTTCACCAGATCAGTTAAATTATATTTTTGCTAGAAGAAATATATATCTTCCGGTGAAAATGTATTCAGATATGATTTCACTAAAACGTCAGTGAAAATATAACTTCACTGTTATTACACATTCACTGTAACATCTATATGACACCATTATGGGTTGAAAGTAGTAACTCCAGATGTCCACAATCTCAGAGATCTTATATATGTTGTTTAGTATTAATCGGCATACTGCAACATGGGCGCCAACCTTCAATGAAGAAGGTAATTTTTTTTCAAAATAGTAATTAAAGCAATTAATTGTTAAATATTTGATAATAATTTATTTAAGAATATTTTAATATGTCCAAATTTTTATAAGAACATACAATTACTAGATTTTTACCTACAAAGGCATTGTTATTAAGACAAATTATGGATATCTCAAAGACGAATCTATTTATATGTTTTAAAATAAGATTCTCATTGGTGACATCTGTACTATTTCAAGGGAATGAATAACAAATTTCAAACAGTAAGATACTTAAAAGGTTTCTACATGGTAACATATATACAACTTCCAAAAAATTTGATAGATATAGACGTTGATTGTGGGTAGAATTGGTGAACATTACATTGTGTAAAAGTGATCGCTTAAGCCAGCCGAAGACAGGTCGTATGCTCTGAATACACATATTTCCCATATTATATTATATAAATAGCTTCTTATCTATGAGATATGTATAATTTGTCTTAGTAATTTATTTGATAATGATCGGTTTTAAAAATTATAACTTTAAACTATTTTTCTGTACGTTTCGTTGGTGTAGTGTTTCATTAATATGGAAGACTATCCAGTTCAGATAAAATGACACTCAGATAAACACGTGTACTACATACCCCTATATTAATAAAATGGTTATAAAACACTTGTTTTTTTATTCTACTCGTTTAATTTACCTGAGACCGCATTGTCTTCTTAGATTGTATAATTATATAGCTGTCCTTTTCTACAAATTACCCGTGACATTAAAATATCATGCAAATAAAATTGTATAGCCGGTCCTCATTATAATTATTAATACAATTTAAATTATTAGTTTGATAATGCCCTTACATGGCGAAACGCGTCTCAAGTAAATTAGAAGAGTAGCATTAAAAAACAAGTGTTTTATTTACACATACGTGATTATGGAGTTCTACAAACTGTAAAGAAAGGTTTTTCGTGCCGGTTTAAGGATCTTTCAAGGTTATAAGATATAATGCAATTACCTAGAATCCATGCGCAGCTAGCTCTATCAGAATGGGATTCTCTTTCTGTGAATGGGGGGTGGGTTATCAGAGCGTGAGTTGATGGAAAACACTTCAATGTAAGAACAGTATGTAATGCTAAGAAAGGGGTTTATTATTAGAAGTAATTGTACAATATTCATCAGAAAATAGGCGAGTATGAGATGATAGAACACAGATGACAATTCTGAATAGTAGGACAGTTATACAGTATTTTCAATGAGTTCTTAATAACAATACCAAAGGACAGATATATAGTTGTATCAATGCAGATCTTAATAGTAATACCAAAGAACAGATATATAGTTGTATCAATGCAGATCTTAATAGTAATACCAAAGAACAGATATATATAGTTGTATCAATGCAGATCTTAATAGTAATACCAAAGAACAGATATATATAGTTGTATCAATGCAGATCTTAATAGTAATACCAAAGAACAGATATATAGTTGTAACAATGCAGATCTTAATAGTAATACCAAAGAACAGATATATATAGTTGTATCAATGCAGATCTTAATAGTAATACCAAAGAACAGATATATAGTTGTATCAATGCAGATCTTAATAGTAATACCAAAGAACAGATATATAGTTGTAACAATGCAGATCTTAATAGTAATACCAAAGAACAGATATATAGTTGTAACAATGCAGATCTTAATAGTAATACCAAATTATAAGAGTCAATTCTTCCAGAGAATGTCCGTGCTGAGGTAAAGCAAGGAAGCACAATTTAAAGGTGGCAGAATAAATACCTGTCTACACATGAGATGATATGGTGACCACCTGCGCAAGGGCTGGTCGAGGTGGTGGAGGTGTGGAGTCTGCGTGGCGGATGCAAAGAATAATCAGGAACGAACTAGCAGATGTATGCAGAAAGCGATGGATGCTGTCGGACGCGTGGCTTCTGACGGAAGCGTGGCGGTCAAAATACGGTGAATAATGTAATCTCCTGGCTGACAAAATGCGAATTCAGCCTAGGGGATGATATCCTGCGATGTAGAAACAGATGGATGTTTGCAGAATGCGTGGTAGGATTACTCGTGGTCCAGGTAATGATGTAGATTCCTACGGCTGAACAGATACGCACGCGAACACAGTATAAGATGGCGACAAACAAAGTGGTAAAATCAATAACAAAGATCCACCAGAATCTTTGCACAACTCTCGATATCGAGATTGATCTATGCAAGCTGACGGAAGCGGATATCTGACAGGGATTCTTTCTGTGGAGAGCGCGAGGGGTGACTAGACTCAAACTGCGACACTTGTCTATGAGAGAACTTTATGCTATATAAACCTACATCAAAACTAACCTCGGAAACAGTAACTAGGTTCGAATCAAGTTGGATATGGTCGGTTCTGATATTTTTAAATAAAAAACACTATTTATTTTTTCGGTTGCTGTACTGATATTATTTAAATCAATTATTAATCTATATGTGTGTACGTCTTTCGCAACTGTCTCAGGGCGGGTTTTAAAGACTGGTTTAAAAAATAATCGCTTACAAGGTAAGACAGTTGTTTGGGGAATGAGGCCGCCCCTCGAGGCAGTCCTGAAGCAGGTATCCCGCCGCAATTACACATCGAGTAGTGCACACCCGGCTTTATGAGGCATAAACCAAAGCAGGTGTGTGATTCCGCCGCCCTGGAGGGAGATGCTGTCGGTTCTTCAATTTTTAAGGGTGCTTTTACGATCGGCCTCACCCGGGTGCGTGGATTTTACGAGCGGCTCCTCCTTAAACGGCTCGCGGGCCGCTCCTCGGGCGAGCTGGACTCGGGAGAACTGCTGAGGATGACGAGCAGTGTTCTGGATAGCGGGAAATGTTTCACAAATTTAGCCATGTTTTAGTCATAGCTGTATAAAAAAAAACTACAATTGAAACTACATTGAATTTTTACACATATTTGAAAATAAAACACTTGTATTTTGATTTTACTCGGTTAATTTATTTGAGACGCGTTTCGCCTTACAAGGGTATTATTAATCTAACAATTTTAACTCAACAATTTGTATTTATAACTATAATGGAGGACAGCTATACAATTTATTTACATGTGAATGATGAAAAGGGACAACATTATTTCTAAATACAAATTAAATGTATGAATTAGAAAGATATACATATAAAATCAATTTTATCGAAAAATATTGTTGTTGCTACCGGGATTCGAACCTGAATCTCTTTTCAATCCGGGAAAAGTGCACTAACAAATTTTCAAACCCATATGTTACACTTTTCAAATTAATACATGTATCGTTCCAATAATGCTTTCAAATAATGGAACGATAGATGTATTAATTTGAAAGGCGTAACATATGGATTCGAAAATTTGTCGCTGTAGCATAGTTGGTTAATGCACCTTCCCCAGATTAGAAAGAGATCCAAGTTCGAATCCCGGTAGCAACAACAATATTTTTCGATAAAATTGATTTTATCAGTGTATCTTTCTAATGAATATATTAAATTAGTATTTAAAACATCACAGACCGTCTGTTCTGAATAATTACAACTTCACAATAAGAATGTGTTCTCCTTAATACAACATTATTCATTGGCGTTCTGATGATTTACATACATTTTGAACCATTCAGTTTCGACATCAGTGATACCATTTGTATTGAAACTGAATGCTTATCGTGAATGTTCATTCCTTCACTGTTTGGAGTTTTACAAACTTACCTCGGAAACAGTAAAAAGGAGAGTTTTTTTTACAATTTATATAAACGTGTTACAACATCTTTCAGTTATTTAGGCAATCTTTAGTCAAATTACTTCGGTTTGGCACCACCTAGTTTCATGGTTGATAATAATGTGCATGTGTGTGCGTGATTATTGCCGCCTATTGTCGGAATCTGAGAAGACGCAACGAAGGTGTGATTTTCTCATTGCTTCGACCAGTCCGGCAGTCCTAAAACCACCAGTGCGCGCTTCAGTCAGCCGAAATCTAACGACAGCTGAGTTAACAGGTTAGTGCAGTTCGTATATCATATGTGTACTTATTATTAATGGGGAACCTGGGAACCAGCGATCAAATGCCTTTTTACATTTTATTTATTTAATTGAAATTTTTACATTTTTTTATTAACTAAGTATTGTACATTATTAAAATCACATGTTTTTTATTCGCTTACCTCTCCAAAAAGGAGACTAGCTCTTGTGCTCGGAGAGGGAGTTACACTGTAATAATTTAATATAGAGAGTTATACATGTGTAGTCTATAATTATTTATTATCTATTTGTGTGCTTCTGAAGTGTTCTATAATATTATTTATTTTCTAATTATGTGCTTCTGAAGTGTTCATTTAATTTATTTATAAACTCTTTTATATCTCTAAGTATTAAGTAAAATTTTGCTGATAGTATTTGGTGTTACATTTAGTTACTTAATGATGTGCTTGTTTCAAATTTGACAGTGTTATTTTCTTTAATTATGTGATTGATTGAGATTTTTTTGTAAATGTTTTCTATTTTGGGAATTTTGCAAAAAGTGTTTGTGTTGAAAAAGTTGATCTTTTTTTAATATCACTTTGGTGAGTGTTCTCTGTATTATTTTTACCGAGTTCATTATATTATTGTATGCTCCTCCCTATCCAATTATTCCATACTGCAGTAGTGAGTGAACAATAGCGAAATATACCTTTTTAAAATAATTTATACTTGAAATGTTTCTAAATCTTAATGAATATATAAATACATTTTCTTATTCTTTTCACTAATTCGCTAATGTGACTGTGCCATTTTAAATGTCGATCAATAATTAATTACACCGAGATATTTGATTTATTTGCTTGTACATGAGTCGTAACAGGTAATTTTGTTCCAGTTGTCGTTATGGATAGTAATCATAAACACCAACTCTAATTTCTTGGACCATTCAGTTATTTTTTTTGACACGGTTATTCCTACGTCAAATTTACTACAACCAAATTGAATCCCGCCTAATAGTGTGGCAAGGCGAATAACCGTCAAATACCTGCGAAGTTTTCCAAAATTTATTTATTTTATATATTCACCATTGGCAATACATACACATTTATGGTATTATTGACCCCTGCGTTTGAAATCTATTAGTTTGTTGGCGAAAAATCTTCGGTAATATAAATTAAACATTAATATTTAATGATCAAGGAGAACACATTATTATTGTGAAGTTGTAATTATTCGGAATCTGTGATAAATTGATTCTATATGTAAATCTTTCTAATTAATACATTTAAAAATATTGAATGATGCATTGTCGTATACTCCATTTTTTTCAAAGTATCACTTTGACAGATGACTTTTGAAACAGCTGTGAATAATCCGCCATTTTTAACTAACGATTGACGGTTTTACCATCGATCGAACAACCCCTGTTTCGCAAAATTTTTTACAGAAGTGACTTATAACGTTAATTGAGCCTTTATTGAATTTGTAACAAACTGTGCAAAGTTGAATTTGTTTCTTCTTTAAGTTATTTTTTTGGTACGAATTTAGCCAGTTTTTAGTAATTTTTTTTACACTACAACAGGCCATGAATGTAGTGAAACATATCATAAAACCACCAATGCCATATACTATGTGTATTATGTCTTCAGAGGGAATCCAACCCGTAACCCCCAGTAAGAGAAGCCAGTGTCATGTCCACTGAATTACGAAGGCCGTCAATACTTATCACGACAATTAAACCATCATCGAATATTTTTTTTAAATGTATAAACTTAAACTTTTTCGATCATTCAGTTATTTTTTGATACCAATTCAATTATTTTTTTGACACTAATTCAATTACTTTTTTGACACTAATTCAATTATTTTTTTGACACTAATTCAATTACGTTTTTGACACTACTTCAATTACGTTTTTGACACTTATTCAATTATTTTTTAGACACTATTTCAATTATTTTTATTACACTAGTTTAGTCATACTTACCTTTAACAATTTTACATTCTTTGATTTTTTTTCTGTTCTATTTTTGACAGCTATATGGCCAGTACAGTTTTACCTGTCATTGCTTAACTATGACAATTAAAACATTTTTGAAATCTTTACAAATTGTACAAAGTATATTGTCACTACATCTGTTACTTAATTGGGTGAATATTGTAACCGTTATTTGACAATCGTCCAAACCGTTATCTAATATAATTATCGGCGAATTATAATTTTTTACTTAATACGTTTTTATCGATTAAGACTAACTTGGTGGTTTTTTGAAACAATGCTCGAACCCCTGACCACTTGGTTACCAGACAAGTGTCTTATGACCCATCAATTGTATTCGTGATGTATTAATTCTAAAATACTTGTAAATACAAGTTTTCACATTGTTTACTGTTTTTGGTTAACAGCCTCACTTGGCTTTGTTCGTGCTGGCGTAAATATTTAACGCTTTTGGTATAATATTTTATATTGCATTACGCAAAAATATAAATCATGACAAAAATGCGAATTCACTTAATTTAAAACAGTAAATTTTTTATTTTATTTTAGATAATTTAAAAATTATTATAAAATTTGGTTTTGGGGCTAAAGTGACATGTTATTTTTTTAGGAGAACACATTCTTATTGTGAAGTTGTAATTATTCAGAACAGACGGTCTGTGATATTTTAAATATGAATTAAATATATGAATTAGAAAGATATACATATAAAATCAACTTTATCTAAAAATCCTTTCCTAATCGGGGAAGGTGCATTATCCAACTATGCTACAGCGACAATTTTCGAACCTATATGTTACCTGTTTGATAATAATACATTTAATCGTTCCATTATTTTTACAGAATCTCAAATACCTTGAGTAAACTGATAGCAGACGCCAGAATTATCAATTCATTTTTATTAAATTTTGTCAAATAATGGAACGATTAAATGTATTAATATCAAAAAGGTAGGTTCGAAAATTGTCGCTAAAAATATTGTCGCTGTAGCATAGTTGGATAATGCACCTTCCCCGGTTAGGAAAGAGATCCAGGTTCGAATTCCGGCGGCGCAACAACAATATTTTTCGATAAAATTGATTTTATGTGTATATCTTTCTAATTAATATATTTAATTCATATTTATGTTATTTTTAATGCAATTCTACTGCAGTTTGATTTCATCAGTCAATGAGTGACTGTATTAACAATAATAATCTATAGTATGGCGTTGAAGTTAAAATGAAACGTTTTCAAAAATAAACCAGCCACCCTCCTTTCGATATCATTCTCATCCTTTCCGTTTCTATCAAACGTACTTCGCAAATACACAAACTCATCTATGTGTTCCAAACATTCATTACCAACAAGTATTTTGCACCCTTCTCGAATACCACCGTGAGAAATGTCAACTGTCAATTAGTCAAAATACCGAAAGTAATGGAAACAAAGATCTAATTGTCTTTTCGGGGCAGCTGTCAAAAAAATAAGAACATTATTACATGCATCCCTTATAAACTCTGTTGCGTAAAAGCATAGATGCCGGAAGAAACAGGATATTCGGAAGTGGGTTTGCACTTACCACAATCCAGTTCTTTTAACACCTCCAAGGTGGACTGTAAACTTATCACTATCTTCGTTCAGGGGTCCTAGTCCTTTAGAATGCGCTGTATTAGACGCGACGTCTTAATTTAATCAAATTCACACCGATTCACAATAATTTGCGGTAATCCGCACCGTTTCAAGGTCGTCTTTTGACTGTAGGTGGCGTACCGGGTGAGGAGAGGAGGGGAGGGGGAAGGCACAGTACATTATTGCCATTCAAGAATAATTAACAAATAAATATATGACCCCGTCACGTTTGAATAAGATTTTCGAAAGAAATCTAGATTCTATGAATATATGAATGCGACATATAGAATAGTTCATATCCATTAGCTACCCATTACCCTCTCCCCATTTACCAGAACACGATCTTCATGGTTTTTTGGTTGGAGTCGAAACTCTGAACTGACAGAACGGTAGGCTGTGAAATTTCGTGAATTGTCTCCTTGCCGTCTGCGTTCGGTTTTCTCGCTACACCCTGTACATCTTGCTATTGTGCATGTTGTCTGTTGTGTCACACTTTGCGACATCAACGGAATGTATGTCCAAGAGTACTTCGTGCGGAACAACGGAGTACGTGTCCTGGTGTGAAAATCCAAATAACCAATGCAGGCAGAAAAAATTACCACTAACCAGGTATTACTGTTCCTCTGCTCGTCTTGGATCGTATTGTTCTTCTTTTGTGCTCCGATCTTGGGTCTGGATGCGCCATTCCAGTCTCCATGAATTATTTTTATCGGTCGAAACAATTAAATACCGGAGCCGACCGCGGTTTGACAGCGATTTGAAGCTGCGACATTCCCACTACATAAACTAATCATACCAACAACAAAAAAACTAGGGGTGCCAGTCGAAGGAGTAAGAAACGTAATTTTTGATTAATATTTTTAATAGCTCGGATTTAAGATGCAAGTCTCGATCCGGCTCTGATCACTACAAAAGCCAAACTTTGCGCAGCGCTCGGCCTCCAAACCGGTTGAGTCTTTCCTCTCGCAGGCCGCGCTTAATGACAGCTTCGGGCCAGCGGGAGATTAATGACAGTTTTATGTCAGTTTTTCGTGAAGATTCCGAATCGTGGGGGAGGGGGGGGGGGGGAGGCGTCAATATTAATAATACATGAAAAAGTTACCGCGTAAAAGTGAATCTAGAAACCATCCGACCGGTCCCGGGGGTCGGGCCGTAAAGCGCGCATCTTTCCTCTCGCGGCTGGCCGCAAAGTGTTGCGTCTCACATCTGTCTTTTATTATGAAGGTCCACTGTGACAGCATTCAATCGTACAATGCGCAATAATAGGTTGGGGAGGAGCCAGCCCGACTTTATTTGTCCTCTGTACTGAGAGTCCACAGTGATAGTGTACGGAGTAATAAGTTGAGGAGGAACTTGCTTGATTTAATACTGCTCTTTATACATAGAATCACACAGGAATAATAGGTTGGAAAGGTCATCAGACTTATTCTAAGAGTCAGTATTCAATCATACAATGCGCAATAATAGGTTGGGGAGGAACCCACTCGAATTAATCGCTCCTCTATACTGAGAGTCCACAGTGACAGTATACAATCCTAATTTAAGAGACATTAATAAATATTCAAGTTAGTACAGCTATGTGTGAAAATCGCGCTCGTGTGTGTGTGTGTTGTATGTATACTTTGCTGAGAAGGAAGAAATGTATGAAATTAAATATATTGTGAAGTTTTTTAAGTTTCATTTCAGCAAACGGTTGCTTAGCGTTTACTTTGGTATGTATTATTTTTTTATTAAAAATATTTATAGATATGTGAAAATAGACCATTACAAATATATTATGACCTTTAATAATTAAGCTTGTTACAAAATTAAGCAGGTGTAATTATTTTTATAATAAAACTGAATATCAATTTAAAAAATTTATATTAAAAATGTAATATTTGTCATACTTTAATATATCAAAATCTAAAAATCAATGCAATAAATGTGGCAAGAATATCAAAACATCAGCATGATATACTTATATGATAATTTGACACCACAGTCTAATGGGGGAATAACAAGATGGTAGTGCTCTCGTTTAGTCTTCTAATCTTTAAATGTTGCCAAAATGGACTATTTAATAATCCATCATCACAACCCAAGAAATGTATTAATGATTTTAGCGGTCGATTTTTCCACACCCTTCCCACTCTCCGCATCTTGCTCAAACATTGACCTGTTAAGATCACTAAATGATGCATTGAATGGAAAATAATACACAAGTTAATTGCTTTACCAATACTTTTTCAATTATTAATTTAATTTTTAAAGTAAAATAGTAAAATGTTAAAATATATTCACAAAATAATAATTATTTTTGCGCTACGTAAATATTTGGTTTTGCACACATTTTTAACGTCAAGTGGTTTGAAAACCTTTGGAGAAAAATGTCCGCGTGAATTAGCAATGAGCGACACTTTGTTTAGTTAATTTAATAACCGACCGTAAAAACTGAAAGGCTTCATTAAAACCACTCGTTTTCCCCAGCCAATATTCTTCAAATTTTCCTAATAAAACCGTGTTTAGTTTTCTCCATACTAAAAATACTTAAAACATTTTTTATTGTTTTTGTTTTTCGTCTTATCGAGAGGGGGCGTCTTGTGATTCTGCACCAATCCGAAAGCTTCGGCCACTACCCAATACGTTGCCTCAAGAAAATATACATAATCAGAGTAAAGGTTTTTAAAATATCTACTTAGGGAGAACGACACTCCAATCTATTCCAATGATAGCCATCTCCATAAGGGCTATCATTATGTATCTGTACAAAGCCAAATGATTCCGTATGGAATGCGGAAACAAATATAAATTAAATAATCTGTAATATGGATCGTGAACGTATGTTTACGGATTTATTACAATTAGCGCTATCTGTGTGCTAGTAGATACTTTGATGACTTAGTTCTAAAAACTACCACGACAATTCACCGCTGTAGTCTTAGCGCTGGTAGCTACAATGCGTCGATTGTAGCTATTCACATTTTTAACATAAACGGAAACATTATTTTACAATTAGCGCCATCTGTGTATCAGTAGATACTTTAATTGCTTAGTTCTAAAAACTACCACGACAACATGGCGCTCTTGTGCATTCGCCGCAATGAGCTATTCACATTACTCTATTATATCTTTAAGCTAATGAATTACTCAAGTCATACAATTAGCTATTATTATTACTGAATTAAAAATTCATTTCGATTAATCCATTTTGTATGGAGTCGTTACTTTTGCTGTTTTTTAACAGAATAACATTTGAAAGGCTTACAACTGCGTGCAAATCATTAAAGTGTCTAATTCCCCTTTTACTAATTCGCAAATGTTACTATCTTACTGTTTTTAACGTATTGATTTCATGATTTGTTTTTGATTTGGAAAAAACAAATAGCAATTGGCACGACTATTTCCAACGTTATCCTTTAATAAAAATAATTATTTACAATAAAAGAATCATGTTCAGTCATAGAAAGTGTTCTTAAAAACATCCATACATTTTTTATATGAGTAAGAAGGTATTATTTTACGTTAAAACTTTAAAAACACTATTAATAGTATTCTAAAATTACAAACAAATACATGATAGGGTCGTATAAACGACTAAAGACGTTAGTTAAACAAAAGTTCATAATCCTATGTACAACATATATTGTGTCACATATATTTTATATGACTGTATAGTAGCATTGGTAACAGCGCAACCTAAATCTATACCTACCGCACGCCACTGACGGAATATTGGCGAACAGTGGGAGAATTTTAATAGATTGTGTTAGCGCCGTTTAACTCACTCATACACGCACATCGTCTATGCGCGATTATCAAAATTTAAACCTAGTATCTCCTTCTCTTTCTTTTCTTAACCTGTCCCTTGAGCACGAGGAAGAAGGAAAGAGGTCAGTGCAATCAACACACAATCAGGTCAACGAACACATTATTTACATTTAGTCCTTCTCAGGATTAAAAGGTTGAATGTTATGTTAGGTTATGTTAATTAAAATTAATTAAATTCTATTAAGTTTTTTGGCGTTTATCTTATTGCCTCATGCATACATTCAATTTGCGGTTTGCAAATTTTTAACCTGCGTATCTCTTTCCCTTTTTTCCCTCACTTAACCTTAAGCACAAGAAGAAAAAAGATGTCGCAGTGATCAAAGTCTTCCAACTGCAGCAAGTTAGGTGCGCCGAGAACTTTTGTACGGATAACTACCGACGCTTCACTCCGCTTATTAACGCTTATTAATTAATCTTACCTTAATCCCACTTATACATAATAATCCTTTTCGCGTGTGTTAGTATACACCCCGCGACGCTTGTATTTGTGGTGAAGAGGAATCAAAAAATGAAAAGCCTTCATTTCTTCCTCATATTTCCTCCAGGTTAGCTCAAAAAATCTATTTTTATGGATAATTTCTTCATGTCAAAAGAATGATTTGTTTCCAAAAGTCGATTGGCGAATTCAGAATAATTTACATTAACCTAGACAAAGGATTTAGAGTGCTAAAGGGTTGTAGATGGGTCACCGTTAACTCCCTTGCAAAATGTTTAAATAAAGTCTAAGCTTTCATTTCGACTTTGACATGGATAGATTACAATCCTTATCACAAATCAAAAATGATTTAACGTTAAAACTTAAATTTTTATTCTATATTAATGAAAAATCCTAACCAAATTATCGAAAAATTCACGCGCCGACAATTTTATACTCTTTATATTTTCCGATAAAACCAAACTGTCCGTAAAACAAATAGACACACCCGCGTGTGGGGCGCGCAGCGGTGCGCTGTGCACACACCATGTCACAAATCGCCCAAAACAAGGACCCTATTAAAATCCGTTCAAACGCCGCCTCTTCGATACCATAAATCGGCACAAAATCGAGTTAAACAGGGTCGCATCGAGGGTGTTATACTTTTTTGTTACGTTATCCATAATAATATGTATTACGTATCCTCATCTATTTCTATGACTTTCTGGACGTCTGGTTTTGGACGTAGTGTACTAGTTAAAAAAAATATTAATAATTAGACAAAATACTCTGTTTAAACCACTATTTATTGATTATTCGACATGTTTCGACACCTGTGGGTATCGTCTTCAGGAAACAATCTGTACTGAAAATTAAAAATGCAAACATAGATAAAAACAAAACTATAAAGTGGTGAATAACTAAGAACTAATATAAAAACAAATTTAAAAGGTGACTTGGTTATTTATAATATTTAGCTTGGTATTAACACTTTTTTTTATTTCTATGTATGTATTTGTATGTATAATTTCTAAATCCTTGTCAAAATCAAAAGAATGGTTTGTTTCCAAAATGTGATTTGAAAATTCTGAATAGTTATTATGTAAGCATCCCAAGTGCTCCTTAATTCTAATTTGTTTCTATGTTTATCTTTGCTTGTATTTTTAATTTTCAGTATACATTGCTTCCTGATGAAGATACTATAGATATCGAAACATGTCGAATAATCAATGAATAGTGGTTTAAACAAAGTATTTTTGTCTAATTGTTAGTATAAATGTTGAAGTTGTTTTTAATATCTCTAGGTTAAGATTACTTAATTTTTTTTCTTTTACATATTTACAACATTTTTAAATGAAATGTTTTCATAAATGTATCGAAAACCAACGAATATATGACAAGTATAATTGTTTAATGTAAATTACGAAATCGTATGGTTTTTAAGCTGCCATCTCTATGGTCATCTCGCGTCGTATCATAGACACCGTGAATAAAATTGTACGATTTTTTTCTATGGTCGCACTGTCAAAAAATGAGTTTATAGTAAACATAATCTCAGTTTTTTTTTAAATATTATATTCGTCAGACTGGTTATATTACACCGCTTATAGCCGCACTAGGAGAATCCCTGTATTTCTCATACAACAGCAGTTATTACATTACACACAAAATTGGTACATGTTGACTCGCTCCAATAAATAATATTTGTTGAATCCACATCAATAACAGACCCCGTGCACCCACCACCCACCCCAGCCCTCACCTCGGAAGTCCGGCCCCCGCACGGGTTAAAATGTTTGATTTTGTAGCGTTTAATACATTTTTTATCATCCCCACCTCGCCAAACTCCCGGAGATAAAACACGTTTTTAAATTGTTAGGATTTGGTCAAAAGTGTCCGCATTCTGTGCGCTAGATTTTTTTCCCAATGTGGAAATTTTGTAACCCTGGTGGGGACTATCGAAACTAAAGTTTACCTGTTTAATATATTCCCGATGTTAGGACTTCTCTTAAATTCTTTTAGTTTTCAACTTGTCGAATCACTATATATGTTTATAGGTTATGTAATTCGGATCAGAAGGTTATGCTGAAGGCCCTATATTTCTTCAGTTCTCACGCGTGTTGATGTATGTCGCAATGTATATGAATGTGGAATGTGCTAGTATAATTGCTGTGGACCAGAGCAAGGACTTAAATAGTTGGCGTTTATCACACAATGCAAGGTACAACGATTAGAAAGTTAATTAGTGATCGGTTTCGCTGGCTTCTCGGACTGGGTCCACCGCGACGTATTGTCATGGCTGTAGAGCGCTTAAATAAATGGTCATGAATACGTGTTCCTTGGTACAATACAACGTGGGAATTCAGTCGCGAGTAGAGCTAGCAGGTGTTTTTTTTAGCCGTTAATGCGGCACACGGAAAATGTTGTACATGGTGCATCATACACTAATTCATTTGTCGGTAAATGGTTTTTCATGGTGTATTTTTTGTATAGTGATCGTCAATTATCGGCTTGTTCAAAGCTAGGTTTCGTTTATAAATAGTTAATTAATTAGTTGTATTTAGGAATCCGCCCTTGTCGCCGGGTTAAATTCGCCCGCTTGACCGATTGATAGGGCATCCGCTGCAACCCCCGGCGGGTGGGCCGGCAGCTCCGCCACCTGTGATTTAAGCCTGTCGAATAATTCATGTCGCCAGGGGAGTGTTGCCGAACGATAAACTGAATTATTATTTTTCACCCTCGTTACACTTTTCAAAATTTGTTTTTAAACAATTTTAGTAAATGTGTACATCAAATATTTTATTTTATTACACATTTAACAACACAAACATTTTATTAGGAGGACACATTCTTATTGTAAAGTTGTAATTATTCAGAACAGACGGTCTGTCATATTTTAAATATGAATTTAAAATGTTAATTAGAAAGATATACATATAAAATCAATCGAAAAATATTGTTGTTGCGCCACCGGGATTTTTTAGTGACAAATTTTCGAACCTATATGTTACCTTTTTGATATTAATACATATATATAATCGTTCCATTGTATGAAAGAGATCCAGGTTCGAATCCCGGTGGCGCAACAACAATATTTTTCGATAAAATTGATTTTATATGTATTTTATATCTTTCTAATTAATATATTTAATTCATATTTGCAAACATTTTATGTTGTTTTGTTATTATTTTATGTATTATCGGAACGGAACTATTTTAACGATGAAAAATAAGTTTTACAAAAATACAGGTCGAGCCGCATAGCAGCCACCGTATCTATTTAAGTCAATCGACGAAGTTGATTGACTTCTGCCAGTTTTTAAAAAACTTACTATTTGACACAGCTAATTTTTTCGATCCAGATTAACCATATTAAATACATCATTATCCTTCTTTATTACAGTTTGCAACAATATAATCCGACAATAGAGTAGATGATCTACACCATTTCTTGTGTGCCGCATTTAAGAGCAAAAATAAAAACTCCTACAATCCATACTTGCGACTAATTCCCACGTTATTCGTATGTAAAAACACGTGTCCTTATTTAATATAATTACGAGTAAATAGCACGTAGGCAGGAAATTTGCCTATATAAGACGCAAGAGATATATTTTGTAACCAGTTCTCTTGAATAAATCCAACATGACAACAACTTGACTTTTTATTGACATCTTGAAATCGTAATACATGACTATCCCGCATGTCTAAAAATTATTATCAGTCAGTGAAAAAATACCCGGAAGATGGAAAAAACCGTCGCCTGAGAAAGAAGACCTTACATTCTGCTGATATCGCCTTTCAAGATACCGAGATACGCTGATTGGTCGCACGAAACCTCCCCACCCGATCCGTCACCTCGCGGTCCAGCCGCTCGTTCCGCAGCATCAGCAAGACGTGCAGATATTTGAATCCGCCGACGTTTCGCGGGGTTTTCTGGAACGTCGTCAATCATCACCCCTATCATTGTGCGTCATTCTATTTGGTGACTGTTGAGGATTTGTATTTTTGGGGAGAGTTTTGCAAATATATGTTTTTAATACAAGGTTACAAAATTTGAGGCTAATTTACATTAATTTTAATTTTTGAGGCAAGTACAAAATGTATGTTTTTGAAGCAAACTAACGAGATTTTTCGTTATTGACGAAAGTTTAAAGGGTTTTTTTAGACAAATTTCATAGATTTTAATTTTTGGGGCAAGTTTACGAGATATTTTATTTTAAAGCTTTTTATTTTTTTGGGGTTTGTATTTAACCCTTTATGTACTGGGGCCCAATGAATATGCCATAAACCCCATAGAAACGAAAACTATCAATGAATTCTGACGCACAAGTATTATATTTTACCAACAGATGGCAACCTATCCAAATCATTTAATTCTTTATATACCTTTTCAAAATACGCACTTATTTCTATTTAAAAAAATCCAGTAGCTACTTCGATTTTTTCAAAATGTAGTAAATAAAGGGTTAAATATACCTTATATCGAATGCAGCTTAGATGCTCACCTAGTGACAGAAAGGATCAGAATTCAGTTTCACCTAAGAAACGATTGACATGTTTTTTTTGTTGTCAAAATCAGATGTTACAACGGCATCGCTCCAAGTGTACCCGTACACAGTTTCCGCCTGGTACTAATTCACTGTGGAATCTAACTAATTTGCGACAACATTCACGCATTAATTCCCTCCATAGACGATCGACCAAGATTTCACCGTGTCTCCATTCTGCATGAACTGAAAATCCTTAAATTTTTTGGACATCTTGCGAGAAGTGATGATAGCTTGGAGAAGCTCGTTGCGATGGGCACGGAGAAGGACAAAGGGAAAGAGGCGACGATCCACGATCCATTGAGAATGTTTGCTTTCTCATGTTGGAGGTTTCGCCACTGCCGTCTGATGTCACAGGCAGTCCTTCAGTCGTGAACACCAAGTTTAATTGCATCTTTCTCTTTAACTTCCCCGTGGAGTTGCTGATGCAATGCCATACGCCTTGGAGAAGGGATTCCTTGGACACAATCCATAGTAATCGTTAATCTAACCAGATTAATGATTACTAACCTAGCCTAACCTAACCAGATTAACGATTACTAACCTAACCTAACCTAACCAGATTAACGATTACTAACCTAACCTAACCAGTCGTTTAAACCTTGCAACTCATGATTCCATCTGATTCTCCGCTGCTCAATTTATGCTTACCGTAGTGTAGTACATGTGGGAGAGTGGAACAGACGTCTGACCATATTTTGTGGACTTGTGAGACACTCAAGAGATGCGCGTGAACGTATGATTGGTGGTTTGACTGGACTTGGACACCGCCCGCCCAGCAATGCAGACCTAATTATAATGGGACGAATCTTGTTTTATATTAAGAATTTATTCGGGTATGGGTGACACGATGGAAGTATATCCACCTACGCACATATCTTTCTTTCTCTCCTTACCTCGTGTTTCGCTACTCCGTCAGTTTGTCCCCGTGTAAGTGTGACTCATTCCATTTTGTGTCTCATCCACTGTCCCTCTTTTGGGAGTGTTTTTGATGATTGGATCTCTGAGTGTCTTCTTTGAACTACTGCACCTTAATTTACCATCAATTTTCCATCTATATGTAATCTAACTGCATATATAAATAAAGACAGCACTAACTTTTTAACTTTTCACATTAAATTCCTTTTTTTTTTCTTTTTATAGTGCATAAACTTCTTTGAATATGTTATTGAATTAATTGAGACTGACAGGGGGGCCCTAGCTTCTAAATCGGTCCCGGAAAAGGTGGGTCCTCCCCCTCCAGCTGTCCTTTAAATATATAGGCTCATCCTAACGTGTATTATGATAGAATAACTAAAATATAATTTGTATCCAGTGCATCCAATCCACCCGTCGATGCTCGCGATTTGCTAACACGAGCTCAACCCTTCATTGGCCGATGGTATCGCAGAGCGCGCAGCGGTGTTTGCACTTTTTAAAAATTCACCCGACACTTTTTGCATAATTAAAACCCCACCGATTTGCACGGGTTAAGTAAATGAATTCTACATCCCCGATCAATTTGACTTTGCAAATTCGACTATATATATTTTTCTTTTTCACTGTGGTCCGATTTGACTATAATTTTAAATGGAATAAATGACCCTCACGACCCCCAATCATGAGTACATTTGTGATGTACATGGATACCTAATTTTTTGCAAGTATGTAATTTTTTTTTATACGTTTCGAAACCAAACCACGTGAGAGCCCCCTCTAGTGCACGCGCCTCAGTACGCAAATCACTCCGGTCACAAAGGATCAATTAAAAGACATTTTCCCCGGCACGTGTGTCCTTATTGTGCCGGCGTCGGAAAAAGGACGAAAAATCTACCCCCTCCTTATTTTTTACTAACCCCGTCCACACACCCATCCCTCGTTATGGTGAGGACCCTCCCCCCCCCCCCTTAAAGGATTCAGGCTCTTGTGTTCCTGTCCCCCAGAAATATATCTGAAATTCCTTCTCATTTATAATCCTTTTGTGTGCCGATTTCTCTCCATATTAGTGTTCTCAAAGTTTTACAAATTAAATAATAAATTTTTTCAATTAATGTTTTTTAGAATATTTGCATTAACGTCATTTATCGTAAGCGACAAATATGACAAGGAATAATAATATCCAACAAGAAATAAAGTAGCAGGACAAAATCGGGAAACGTTTGATACTTTGGTTTACATAAGTAGCTCGCCTTACCTCGAGTGTGACGAAACCGCACACTGCCTGCACGAGGATGGTCGACGATTTCCGCTTCCAAATGAAGACGGTGATTTCACATTTCACTCACAAACAGTGCTCCATCGCACTGGAGATGATCGGTCCACAACGCGAATGGTATCAAAATAATTATCATTATTAAAGAGAACACATTCTTATTGTGAAATTGTAATTATTCAGAACATAGGTCTGTGATATTTTAAATACTAATTAATACATTTAATTTGTATTTAAAAATACAATTATCCAGTGACACCCGATAGGACCTGGCTTGCAAGACAAACTGAGGCCAAGCATTTTGAAATAGATGGGAATTTGGATGCGGACACGTAATATTAAAGCGGGCCAAAAGTGTGATTTACGTATTCAGAACAGAATCTAAATATTAAACTGCATACAACGCTGATACAACTGAATACGAAGCTTGGCCTGTTAGACACACAATTCGCCATCATAGCTCACACAAAAAAAAATAGCACGCGCACAATTTTTACCAAGACTTCTTTATGTGCCGCCTCCTGTCGAAGGTTGACCACCATATTGCGGTATGTTCATATATCCTGTACAAGATCACCAACATTTAAGATATTTAACCACTTACCGAGATTACACAGCCAAGATAACCTCTGTCTACCTGCACTGCTAAACTCTGCTGCGCTCTATATTCCCCTGCAAATTGAGTTGTATTATATTAGGATATTTTTCATTGCGGTGTGAGCAGTTCTCTTGATGCGACTTAATACATCTTCGTAACTTAATTTTTTATTATTTTCTCCTCCAGCGTATAAATAATAGCATTGGTTCTTAAAATATATAACCCAACCGAAGAATGGCAAAGGATCGGAAACGGTATGACACCTTATACATCCTGACAAAAGTGTTGCAGTGTGCAGCAAGAGTAGATGAGTCCCGTAACACGCGCTAGCCAACAATATCAAGGTCACGCAGAAGGTTGAGATGTGCGAGGGCGAGTCAAAAATTATCTACACTTTCGCCATGACACACCTCCAATGCCAAAAATGGATATCAAATTTAGTCATCGAACTTTCTTATTTTGTGCACCGCGTATATTTAATAAATTGCCACTAAACCTTAAGCGGTTAACGATTTTATACTAAAAATAACAAAGTGGTTGCTTGATGTGGGTAGAAAACTTTTTGTCTCTAAACTACATTATAGACAGACATCTCATTTATAACTTCTGACTACCTTAACAATATGCAACTTATAAAAACTGTACAGGTAATTGCTTTAGAACAGACCGCGTCTAGTAAAGTCATTACATTTATTTTAAATGTATTATTTTACGCTAAATAATAAATAAATTTGTCCGCTTTGCTAGCAGTTTGCAACGGGCAGTGATCCAATTTATCCGGTATGAAAAGGGCTGACATTCATCGCAGACTTTTATCACAATACGGGGACAGTGCTTTATCACGTAAAATGTTTTTTTTTTTGTGGATCAAGTAGCAGGACGAGTGTGACGCACGAAGAGGGAGCAGCACCTCCACCGCGAACGACAAGATTCGAATTATCACTTAAAGTGTTTCTGCATGTTAGCATATATGCAACTTCCAAAGAATTTGATAGATATGGAGGTTGATCGGGTGGAATGGTGAACGTTATATTGCGTAAATTGATCACTTAAACCAACCGAACGAACGAACATGTACTACCCATATAATACAATATAAATAGCTTCATAATTTGTTTAAATTTTATTTGTTTACAACCTTTCAGGCGGATCTTCTATCCCTCGTGCCGTCCGCTGAAAATAAACCAGTAGCGGCAGTACGTTGTAAGTTTTTCACCCCCGCTAAATATTGAATTTTAAATACCTCTGATTCCCACGCGGCCCTGCGGGCGGGCGCCCCCCGGGGGTGGCGAGGCTTCTCGCATGTCTGCCGCGCCCTCGCCGCGGCCATATTCGTGCACATTAAGTTATGGAATTGCCATGTTCGCGATGCCAGCGTCTGCAGCTCTCGGTACAAATTGCAAATCATTTGTGAAACTCACCCCCGCCCTCCGCCGCCCCCTCTTCGCGGTGGTGAGATATTAATATCAAGATGCTGTTTTGTCTTTCTGCTCATTTATATCTTGTTGACTTGTTTTAAATACAATTTACCAGTGCAACCGTAAATACTTCGATAGCTAGTACTGGAAGTAACTGTCCCTCTTTTGGGAGTGCACCTTAATTTGACCTTAATTTTCCATCTGCATGTAACACTGTGTATTTTGTGGATTTATGTTATATGATTTTTTTATGAATAAAGACAGCACTTAGGGGACGCTGGAGGGTTAAAAAAAAAATTAAATCTTAATTGCTAATAACCATCTTGAATATGTAATTGAATTAACGTCGCGTATTTTTGATTAGCTTTGATGAGTGGGACCGACAGGGAAGCCCCAGCTTCTAAACCGGTCTCGGTAAAGGATAGTGTCCCCCTCCAGCTGTTATTTTTAAAGATAGTCCTGGGTTTTCTATAGATAGTGATGAATAGAGTAATTCAATCTATGCAAATCCAAAATACACCAACCTTTGTGAACCTGGACTGGTAGACACCGATGGTCGCTCTCCGTGTAGTCTGGTGGTCCTTGACTCTGCTGGCCAGCCTCCGAAAACTTTCTCACAACCGATAATCCGAAAATATATAATGCTCGCCGCAGTAAATAAGTCCGTCCGAACCGAAAAACTGTCTCTTTCCAGTAGCGGCTTCGCTTTCGTTTTCTGTTTTTAAATTCACACAAAAAGAACACACATATTCAAAATTGTATACCAGGCCTACCTATCGACCCACGATATCGATCAAACTAACCAAATTCTGATGACATCCTCATTACGAGATTTGGAAGACTTCGTCTACATTTTGTATCGTCCATCACAGTCTTGGGTGAATGCGAAGTCAAGATCAGAGAGTATCGAAATGTGGTGAAGGGTATAATGTCAAGTCTAGACAAGATCTGTAAGAACAACAACGTATCTATAATACACAAAACTAAATGCGTTTAGTCGAATCCTTGGTCTTTTCCATAGTCTGTACACAGACAGTAAGAACTGTAAAGGAAATTGAGCAGAAATGCGTACTTGCGGTTTACGTTGAATTTATTAAAAAGAAGTTACAAATGTTTCGTTGAAAATGACGCGGTGGTAGCGGAGTTATGAACAGACTCATCTTCAAACCGTTCAGACTGCGCAGGAAGCGTGGTAAAGGTAAAATTTTACCTACGGTACCTTTTATGTGCGTGTGGTTTCCTTCGATAGCTTATTGTTCCCGAGTTTTCTATTGATTATATGACTGATTTAATGCATCTGTTAGAAAGATATACATACAGATAAACTCAATCTATCGCACTTCCTCGGATAGGAAGAGATCCTGGTTCAAATCCCGGTGACAGCTAAAATATTTTTTCAATAAATTGAGTTTATCTAATAATAATAATAATAATACATTTATTAGATTATATTTTTACATGCATTATGTACTTACATTGATAAATAATGTCTAACGGTCTGACGTATTATTCTTCAAAATTAATATTCATTAAGTATACATTTTCACCTAGTTAACTACTACGAGTGTTGCGTAATATTTCTAATATCAGACAAATGCACCGAGGGTATGCATACAAAATTTGGCAAAGTAAATACAACATATCAGTAAGAAAGTAAGACATATGTTTGGGGGTACCCTGCCTGCTACACTAGTAATTGACTGTATTATAGCAGACAGTGTTCCTCCGGTATAACAGTAAGCAAAGTGCATTTATCAATGTACAATAAATATATATATAAACAGTTAATTAAGAGATGCAATTAGGTAATTCAATATACTGTTGTAACAGTTTTATTCTCAGGTTTGGACCTTTAAAAGTTCTTGGGCGTAATTTCTCCCCATTTCGTGGAACCAAAACTGCACTTTTCGTGAAAAATATGCAAGACTATGGTTGCAATCGTTCACTTTTGCATTTAGACCGTTGTATATTTTTGGTGCTAGAAACAAATGGAATCTTTGTGCAAAAGTTTTGTTTAGTTTTGGCACAAGATAGTGACAGTTAGCTTGTGCTTCATTTGCTGGTAATATTGTTTATGCCGGTAAAAGTGTTTTAGTATACCAAGAATATACATTCTGTATGTATGCATTGAAATATCACAGAACTATGTTCTGAAAAAATTACAACTTATCAAATAATATGCGTTGTCTTTAAAATAGATTATATGACTATTTACTCGATATGTACTGGAGCGCCTCTTTATAATGATCCGGTTCCGACGAGGTTCTGACAGGCATCATCCTAGATGCACCAGTGTATATATTGTCAAGTAAAATCTTCGGACATGACACCAGGAGAAAGAGCGAGAATATGGAGAGGCTCGTGGTGAGAAGGAGGAAGATGCCAGCCTCTCACTGTATGGACGGACAGACGAAGGATGCTAAAGGTCTGCCATTGTAGAAGGGATATCTCGTGCGGTTCGCAATTCTCTACTGTAAAGCCACGAAGACCAGATGTACTTGTTTGATCGCCTAATGTTCAAGTGCTCGAGGGTTCCATCATCGTCCCTCCCGGTAGACCACCAGGTTACATAGCTTTGTTTTAAAAAATAGTCATAATTTTGCGATATGAATTATGCATTCAGTTCAGTCTTGACTCATATATGAAATAACGGTGAGAAATGATTTCTGTGTGCGCTGGGCTGAAAGGGTAACCCCCATCAATTTTTATATTTGACCATCCCTCGCCCCTCCACCCGCCGCCGCGGACCTACACGGTATCCACAAAACAACTGTGCAATTTCAGAACATAATTCTGTGATATATTTAAATTAATATAGTATAATATTTTCGTAGAAAGCAATCACTTTGTATGAAATCACGAAATTTATTATACGTCAACCGGTTTCGTTTATCTCATGCTTCACCAGGAGGATATACATAAAGAGGGAGATAGAATTATTACATGTGAAAGAGAGAGGCAAAATACATATCTCTTTGACACGTAATTTTAAATTCTATCTCTTTAAGTATATATATAAGTGCACTATTTTTATATTTTTAGTTAGTTTCAAATGCATCCTGACGAAGTTTGAGATAAGCGATACCGGTTGACGTATAATAAACTTCGTGGTTTCATACAAAATGGTTGTATTTTATTTAAGTTGTTAGGTACTGGGTTGTATCAGGTGGGTTTAGCTGCTGGGGGCAGTGTTTTCCACACAACTGTTATATAATATTGACTAACGCTTGTCAAAGTTACGAGACATCTTCGCGGCCACCGTATTCGCACACGATAAATATTTTCGTATGAAAAAGAGGCTCCGGCCCCGGCAGGCTGTAGTATCGGGTGGGTAAGTAAGAACACGCACGATTAATTTTAAACCCCGGGGCGGTCAATGGCGAAAAAACCGATAAGGGATGAACCGTTGTTCTAGCCGGTGCGGTTTTAATAAATTACGATTTTAATTCCGCGCGCACACAGCCTCACATTGACAAGAAAAATTAATGGAACCCTCCCCCGCACCGAACGCCACCCCCGGCCGAGGGGGACGATTCCGCGACACACTCGGGGTCTTCTCGAATATTTCATTCGTATTTTTCATCTAAGGGTACGACTTCCCATCACAATTGAAGGTCATAAATGGAGAACATCACTCTTTGACCTTATGATATGAATCTACTCAAGATATTATTTATTAAGAAGTGAATTCGGACTTTAAATCAGGATCTTAATGAACGAAATGCGTAATCTCCGGGTCGCACGTATACGACAATTCCGATCGAAAATCGGAATCACCGCAAGGTATGGGAAGGAAGTAGGGAAACCTGGGTACAGGCGAGGTCGATGAGGGGATCTCGGGAATCGAGATTTGGAAGGACTGCTCGCCTTACCTTGTATGTGATGTCTCCGTAATCTTCGCATTCGCCACCGAGATCACACAAATGGCACGCGGATGAGCCAATCTCCGATCCCAATTCAATACGGCGATGTCACAAGTTCACCCACGCCACACAAACAACAAACAATACGTGATCAAAATACGAAATGCAGTGCTGATGGACTGGAGTTGAAATTCCACACCGCGAATGCTATCGCGGTGTCGAGATCGAACAAATATCGGTCAAGTTGATGTCTGCTGACGGGCATGAGAAAATGTATGAATGGGAATTTGGATGCGGAATTGTGTCAATAACAACGGTTGCGACTGAATCGAAATAACGCGCCAAAAGTGAGTTTTACGAATTCGGAACAAGGAGAACATTCTTATTGTAAAGTTGCAATTATTCAGAACATAGGTCTGTGATATTCTAAATACTAATTAAGTGTATTAATTAGAAAGATATACAAGTAAAATAAAAAAAGATGACTTTCAAATAATGGAACGATAGATGTATTAATATGAAAAGTTTCGAAAATTTGTCGTCCCGTCGTATCCCGGTAAGAACAACAATATTTTTTGATAAATGTATAAATGTATGTCTTTCTAATTAATATGTTTAATTTGTATTTAAGTTATTATTTGCTTGAATCCCACACTCATCAGATCTGTCCCGAGGGTCATCTTCCCTCTTGCAGCTGGTTACGTCTGTCCCTTTTGCTAACAGTCCACAACGTATCGTTGACAGTATCCTAATCAACCAATCCTTCTTCTTCTTCTTCTTCTTCAATGGCCCTACATCGCAACACATGCTCAGTCAAAGTAGTGTGTTCTGCCAGAAAAGTACAGTAAGTAGCAGGACCACAGCCCAAACACCAGGTGATAGCAGAATGCTATCCACTAAGTGTTACCAGGACGGAAGGAAGGAAGCTTGCTGCTAGGCCCTGCGGGCGGAAATCCTTTATTATTATCGTCAGAATGTTATTAAAAGCATAAACACGAAGGACATAATGAACTAAAAGAAATTAAATAATATTGATAGGTAAAAAAAAAATTTTAATCTCAAGTGAATACGATATTTATTGGACAATCTGAAATAATGGTAAATTAATATTAATATTTTTTTCTAATCTGTACTTTGCCATCTAGCAGATTTCTAAAGAAAATACACTAACATTGAAGGAGATGCAACGTATCGCAATTATATTATTAAATTTCATAGTAAACGGTTGTTTAGCATTATATCTATATTTTTTTTTACATAAATACTATGTATATACTATATTAACAAAGGAGTTCTTTCTGTGACCTTGTATTATTATTTTGATCAAAATTCATATGATGTTAAGTACATTAACACTCTATAAATACGTTTAGTTTAGATTTGTGACATTACGTCATTTTATTTCAAAATTATTAACATTTCTAAAGAAATAATGTTATCTTATTATCTCAATTTAATAATTAAAATTCTAGAAGAATCATCGAAATTTCGAAACTCTGTCCGTCAAACATTGGGTCGAGTCTATAAATAATTACAACTTCACAATAAGAATGTGTTCTCCTAACAATAAAGTTGTATCAATGTGTCCAAAATTTAATAAAAATTAATTGATAATTCTGGCGTCCGCTATCAGATTACTCAAAGGTATTTGAGATTCTGTAAAAATAAGGTAGATGGCTCTTTCAAATAATGGAACGATTAAATGTATCAATATCAAAAAGGTAACATGTAAATTCGAAAATTTGTCACTAAAAATATTGTCGCTGTAGCATAGTTGGATAATGCACCTTCCCCGTATATCTTTCTAATTAATATATTTAATTCATATTTAGAATTTATAATTCTTATTTTTGTCACAAAATATTACAATAATATACCTAGAAAGACGAAAATATAATTGTCACCACCGGGAGTCGAACTCGGGATTTTTTATTGCCGGTAGACTTACTTATCAAATTTTGATACATATCTATCGAAAGCGACCATGTTCAACGTTATAAAATCAATTATGTAAATTAAATAATGTTTATACTATTTTATATTTTTATTTGTTAACTTTGTTTTATTAATGAGTTTAAATACATCTACCGCTTTCGAAAAATAACATTTTCTTCTTCAGGATGTCAATAGATAATAATAATAATAATAATAATACATTTATTAGGTTCGCTTTTTTTACATGTATTATGTACTTACATTGATAAACAATCTCTAGTGGTCTGGCGTATTATTTTTCCAAATTAATATTCATTAATAATACATTTTCACCTAATTCATTATTGTGAGTGTTGCGTAATATTTATAATATCAGACAAATGTACCGAGGGTATGCATATAAAATTTGGCAAAGCAAATACAACATATCAGTAAGAAAGTAAGACATATGTTTAGGTACCCTGCCTGCTACACTAGTAATTGACTGTATTATAGCAGACAGTGTTCCTCCGGTATAACAGTAAGCAAAGTGCATTTATCAATGTACAATAAATATATATATAAACAGTTAATCAAGAGATGCAATTAGGTAATTCAATATACTGTTGTAGCAGTTTTATTCTCAGGTTTAGACCTTTAAAAGTTCTTGGGCGTAATTTCTCCCCATTTCGTGGAGCCAAAACTGCACTTTTCGTGAAAAATATGCAAGACTATGGTTGCAATCTTTCACTTTTATTTATTAGATGTATTTAAACTCAATTAAGTGGTCAATAAAATAATGTTAACATATAAAAATATAAATTTTAACCACAAAATTAATTTTGTTAATTTCAAAAGTATTGTTTATATTCACAACACTCTCTTCTCTCATCTTCTTGATCTCCATCGTCCGAGGGTCACACAAAGGGGGTCACCTGCCACACGGGCTCCGAGTCTGCAGCCGTACGTCCCGAAATGATCCCGGAAGGCCATGAATACCATAAGCTTCAATAAATCTAAGGCTTTTTGGTAGTCGCTCGTTTATGTGATGAATAATTCCCCAGCACTTGCCGCCCTCTGCTTCAGAAATATGATTGCAGATTTTTTTATCTGCGTTCATAAATATTTTCCTTTCTGCCTCTCCATCCCCCCCAAATCCATCCCGAGAAAAGGAGGACTAACGCCATTTGCACGCCTGTTTATAAATATTTGTTGTTATTTAATAAGAATTAAGTTGTTTCCAACCAAAATTAAAAATTAATTTATTTTATTTTATAGAGATAGATAGAAAACTTAATATAACTAACATAATAAATATTTAACATGTGATATTATTTATGAAAATCCACATAAATGTTTAGGTGCAGAAGATAAATAAAAAGAATACAAGAGGGAGAAAGGTTGGGGAGGTTTACAGGTGGAATGATTGGCCAAAATTGAGATTGTGGTGGTTCATAAAAAGAACTCTTTAAACGTAGTAGGACTAATGTTGAAAAAGTCCATTTCTCATTATGGTATTTGCATGACCGGTGAATGAATGAATTTAGTATGTAAGATGTTCTACTTCTTGGAATGTGGAAGAGTGCGGATTGCCGGGTCGATCCAGACGGTGCGTGGAGAGATATTCATCCTAATCGGCTGAGACAGTCAAACGGCCTTGAACATAAGTATTTGGTCAGCACGTGTTCTTCGATGTTCTAGGTTTATTTGATATTTGTGGAAGTCTGCTGCATCTAAATAGGATGATAGATTAGATCTAACATTAAGACATCGAATAAACCTATTTTTTATGTTGTTTCGAAGGCATCCAACATATTTTCACATATTTTTTACGGCACTGATCAATTGTTTCTGCCGCTCCTTCGTCTATGCTTAACCCTTCGAGATTAATCCGTGATTACCATCGCACGTGCCCCTCTCCCGCCCCCAACTCCCCGAGGGAGGGGGAGGGGGAGGGGGGGGGTGGAATGCCCACTCGGACCGTCATTAAGACAGAATTCGTATGCATCGCGCATGGTTTTTTTATACTTTACATGTGCTGACGACACCCAGTCTCCCCGCCGGCGGGGGAGGCCGGGAATGCTCGGCGCATTTTTATATGTGTTGTTTTTTTTTTTTTTATTTGTGAATATTTTATTCTCAGTATTTAAAGACGAGGATTAGGAAAAGCGCACGTATTTTTATTAAAAAATTTATATTTTAAATCATGACTGAAATGATATTTTTTTTTAATCTGACAAAAAATTAAGTACGTCAAAAGATCAAATTTATCAATGGCGTAACAGCCCGGTTTCTCCACTCGGATCTGATCTCCGCTGTGCTCTTCCAGTTTGCGATACCGTCTGCATGAGCGTCCTGGGTACCCGACCACTTCAGCCGACGCTAACAAGTGTTGTATCCAGAAACCATTGGACAATGTCGGGTTCACGGTGGACGTGTCTAATTGGTTGTTGTACCGTATACGACACACACCCCGTTCATTTTTAGCGTCAAATATCTTTCTTACGTTACGAGTAGTGAATTGTCTTATTTTTATTTTATTTGGAATTTTACATAACAGTAAAAAATTTAATATAACAGTATATTTTTAATTAACATTTCAATATAGCAGTTTAAATATAACATTAAAAAAAATAAAAACTAAGTATAATTTACCTACAAATATTTCTTCAGTTCAGGTATGCTCCTGTAACGAAAAATGTCAACGAAATTCAACTTGTTAATCCGCGATATTGGCGAGTTAACAGCATAATTATTTATATGTGTACCTACAAAGAACATTTCACATTGTCTCGTTTGTTTATTTCATACTGAATACCCGGCATTCAGATTCATGAGAACCGGCCGTCGGGAGTGTTTTGCGAATCTGAATCTTAGTTTTTCGAGTAGATCTTCAGATGAGCTTTCCGATTTCGACCGATCCGATGCAGCAATAGCCTTTGAAAAAAAAACAAGTAATTTCACATATCTGGGTTGAATTATCACTTCCAATGACGACATAAGCACAGAACTCACAAAAACGCGTCGCCGCTCATATCCGACGAACGACGCGAGCGACACCTGGAATATCACCTGTCGGCATCAAAATATCAAACTCCAGTAACACAAAATTATTGCTTCGTTCATAAATATAATTAACATCAATCAACATACCTTACACGTGCAATATAATGTTAACCTGAACGCGTGGTAAGCGTGTATTACACACATGAACGCATATCAACTGTAATGTATATATGGGTCGAATGCGAGACGCACACATGGTTGACAAGATGACGCGCGCGAAAGAGATAAATGTATCTGACCTCCAAACCGTTGAACTGATGACATATCACATTGACATGTACTGCATTTTATTGAGGCATTCAGATTAAATACTATAGTCACACATACAACTAGGAATATCATCATCAACATGAACCAAGTGCAGTACAATTTCGATTTTAAACTGAGCCTTATACGTCACACACTATCTGACTTGAGTGTAACATCTGTGTACATATGCAAATATATGTTTATTATAAACGAATAGGCTAATCATTTAATAAGTCTGCGTGTACTTGTCTGACATTGCACGTGAGTGTGTGTGTGTGTGTGTGTATGTTACGGATGGCATTACTTCACCGCTGATAATTTTTTCTCCGCGTTTTCCCTCATACGTTCCATTTTTAATTCCCCCCTCCCCTTCTCCTCCTCCCGCCCCATCCTACCAGATCCCAGACGTCATAATAATTATGAGAACTTTTTATCCCGGGCCCGATGGTGATGGCGGGAAGGCGCGTCAGCCACACTTTTTATTTACTAATATTTTTAAAAAAAAATGTATTATTGAAATTGCCGATGTAAGAACGTTAAAAACAAATGTTTTTTTTAAATTATTGTTAGTTACGTATACGCCCTGACGAAGCTTGAGCTACGCGAAACCGGTGGGCGTGTAATAAAAATCGTGGTTTTATATAATATGATTGTGTTTTGCTTTGTACAGACTTACAGGGCAGGGCAGCACCGGCGCCGATATCATACGCGATATAATTCATCACTTAATGGAGCTAATTACTCATTCAGTCAATTGTGTTCTGACACCTGTCACCTGTCATGCCAATTACTTTATGTAGGTGATCGGTTGAACAAAAGCACGGTTTTGACAACACTATTGGGCCTCTTAATTGGTTGGAGTGAAAATATTTACTTAACTCTTATTGGCTGTAGAATTCGCCAACGTGCTCGATGTGACATGTTTGTTCGGCCGTCAATTGACTTGGTATTTGTCGAATAACAATTAAAAATTGGCATATTTAATTAGTTTAAAGTCACTCGCTATTAGCACAATATCTGCACTGAGTTCAACCATGTAAAACAACAAGTCTTCGTGTCATTAGTTTTTTTTTTTTTTTTACACCCAATCCCGAATCGTTTTGAGTTACATTCAGTCATATCATCATAACACCATCATAGGTTGGCTCCGGTGTCGTCGTACCAGAACCATACCTGTACAATGTGAGAGATTAATTTCAAATGGCAGCCAGAAAGAAGCTATAGAAATCACACACCCCCAAAAGGGGAGGGTAGACGTCACATTTATGTGTTTCAGTCGCAGAACTCGGTCACAGTCCGGCAGAAATTCACCCTGTCCAGGTCGCGAGAGTGCGACGGAGAGCCAGTAGAGTACTCCGTTAGATATCTCTAGCTACTGCTCTTCCATGCATCGCCCATCCCAGCAACCCCCAGCGGGAGACCCGCACCTTAATAAATACCCGAAAACGTCCGAGATTCCTTTCATTTCCTAATAGCTCATCGTCATTACTGTTGTAAGATTGGAGCGTTCGTGGATCGTACGTACTATTAAAAACTACTAAAATAATGCATTGAACACTTTCAGAGGCGCTCTGTCAAAGTGGCCGACGGGCCTGCGCGATTATTCTGAGCGCGCCATTTTTTTGCACTTATTCCGCCGCTAGACATATCCCGAAGGCGCCATTATGGGGAATTTGCTCAGCCGGCCATCGCTTAATACATTTTGCACGGAGCCGTTCGCGTTCCCGTCTAAATACACAAACGTTGAGGCAGGTCTGCTACACGTAAAGTATTCACGGCGACGTAAAGGCGTTCGCACACTCGCCCGTGACGCACGTGTCGGAAACTGAACGGTAACAAGTAATTCATTATTATTAGAACACATTTTTATTGTGAAGTTGTAATTATTCAGAACATAGCTCTGTGATATTTTAAATACTAATTAAATATATTAATTAGAAAGATATACATATAAAATCAATTTAATCGAAAAATATCGTTGTTGCGCCACCGGAATTCGAACCTGGATCTCTTTCCAAACCGGGGAAGGTGCATTATCCAACTATACTGCAGCGACGATATTTTTAGCGACAAATTTTCGAACCTATATGTTACCTTTTTTACAATAATACATTTAATCGTTCCATTATTTGAAAGAGCCATTTACTTTATTTTTACGGAATCTCACATACCTTTGAGTAATCTGATAGCAGACGCCAGAATTATCAATTCATTTTTATTAAATTTTGGACGCATTGATACAACTTTATTATTAGGAGAACACATTCTTATTTTGAAGTTGTAATTATTCAGAATATAGGTCTATGACATTTTAAATATGAATTAAATATATTAATTAGAAAGATATACATATAAAATCAATTTTATCTTAAAATATTGTTGTTGCGCCACCGGGATTCGAACGTGGATCTCTTTCCAAACCAGGAAAGGTGCATTATTGGAAAATATGAATAAATTGAATGTATTGTTTGTAACAAAATAAAAGGAAGTATTCTTCGAGCGGGAAATTATTCTCAATTCTGTCGCCGCAGTGTCTCTAGATATAACATATTTCTATATATCATTTCTTCTGAGCTCATTATCGTCGCCAGTCGAGAGAAGTGGAGATTGGCGACCCACCCTCGTTTTCTTGTTGCTGTACTCTCCAACTTCCGCATTTGAGATTGTTTTGTTTCCATTTTCCAACAGATCGCAGATGCTGGACGAGCGCCTGTTCATGACCCAGTGCGAGATCTACCAGGTGGCATGGCATCCCGGCTCCAACACAGACTCTCACCTCCTCATCCTAGCGTCCGACAATACGTTCAGGTAATGTTTTATCATGCGACTTCTTCAGCTACTTGTGAAACAATTTCAAATAAATATTTTCAGTACACACTTGTTATTATTTAAATATCTATAGATACTTAGATTGGTATTTAACATGATTACACAAATCTAGTGTTTAAACCATACAAAAATTCAAAAAGCGGTTGGCATGGTAGACAACATCAACTGTACGTCTAGTTTGCTTGTGTTCCTATCCATGTTACCATTTTATCAACAGACACCTTGCACACTCTGTTTAATGTTGTTACTTTATCAAGCTCACCATATTTGTTATCTTCTTGCATTGCTTTTTCTGAACTGGATCATCTTCCATATTAATGAAACATAAACACTTTTTATATCCAACATCAAATGAATTGTCAAGAAAAATAAATTAATATTTTGATTATGATAAAATAATTATAATTATTACCTAGATACCTACATAAACTTAAATCACCTCACAGCGCATTTCAATGTTTAAATTTTTTCAACTGTCTGATAATAAACTTCTCTGTTTATTTATTTTTTTAAATGTACCTTCAGTACAAAAAAATATTTTGTATACCTCTATATTCGTCACATTTTGATAACAAACAAATGTTTCCATATTAGTTTATACATTCTATATTTGTCACTTCCACCGCCCGGCAATGCTGTCTGACTGGGCCAAAACGCAGAAAATGGTCGAAAAGTGGCACCCAAATGTTGCCATAGTCAAACAAAACATAAATGGATTCAACGGTAATGTGTATTGACTACTTGATGAAGGTTTTAAAAAACAGGCAACATCGGGCAAGTTCTTTGTTAAATGGAGTGCTACTGAATCATCGGCAAACGAAAACCACCACCAGAATTAGAGTTACCTGATATTTAAATTATCTCCTTCTCCTCTTGTTCCGCTTCTAGCATAACGTCTCCTCAGTACAGTAAAGATAAAGTTTTGATATAAAATTTATTCATTTGTGTACTATTTTTGGGGGGCTGGGAACGAATTGTTTAAATTTCAGTTATTTGTTATGGGAAAAACTGTTTCTATATTGGTCAGATCCTCAAGAACGGATTAATGATGAATATAGAGGTTCCACTGTACTTGAATTTCGCATTATATAAAACATAATTAATTAAGACCATAATATGAAGCGATGTCAACCGCCTCGAAATATATTCCATGTTACGGTTTATCAGAAACAAGAAATTGGTTAATTTCCCTTAATCTCTTTTCATATATACTCAGAAATTAGAGATCTTGGGATTATTTTAGATTCCAAATTACTCTTCGACATTCACGTTGACCGTTTTACCTCCAGAGCAACTAAAATGTTAGGTTTCATCCTTCGGTTATGCAAAACATATTAATAACACCATCGTGTAAACATTGTACTTCTCATATATTGGAAGTATCGTTAAATATTCCTCTCAAATCTGGAATCCAAGATATATATAGCATGTACATCTCAAATTTCATAGTTATCAATTCCATCACTACAAATTCCAAGATACATGGCCAATGTCATCTTCCTATACAAAATATCCAACTTCTAAGAAGACTGCACTGATTTACTCAGATGCCATTTGAGTACCATCTAGATCAACTAGAACTAATCTCACATTCAACTTACCATATTGTTACACCAATGCTAAACAGAATACATTTTTCTACCCATCCTCCCTTTATTTCAACTCACACTTAAATGAAATAGACATTTTCAATACTTCAGTACCTTAATTAAATCAAAATATTATATATAAACCTTAATGGCCCTCATTTTGTTTTTATTAAACAGATTTTATTCCCTATCCTGTTCACCCTCCTGTTCATCTTTTTTAACTTTTATCAATCCTCTTTTTATATATTTTTTTATTTTCTACTCTTTCTCTTATTTTTACTGATTTTTTGTATTCCTACATTAGATGAGTTTTTATCGTTCTTCATCGTTATTCATTTTCATACCAATTTAATAAGTCTTACACTGTATATAGTCTATTGTCAATTCAGAAAGAACATGTAATTGGTTTATATTATAAAGTGTGTATTATAAAATGCTAATTAATTTATGTTATTACGTTCCAGGTTATATGATCTATCCGCATCCACCGCTCGCTGCATGAGGGTGATATCGTTGGGCCGGCGCTCTGCTCCCGCCCATGCGCTACGCTTAGGCCCAGCTCTAGGCGAGGCCTCCGTGGGCTTCGCTCTGTCTCCGCCGCGCGCTCCCCGCACCCCTAAATCTGGCCCCTCAGTTCTGTGGCCAGCCCTTGTACTGAGGGGTAACGGAGATGTCTGCATGATAGATGTGAGCATCGATAGCGATCGGTGGGAAACAATTTTTTAATTAATAAATAGTTAACCATAAGAAAATAGTTGATTAATCTTAAAGTAAAAATATTGCTTTAAAATTTTTTTTAATTATTCCTATTTTTTATACCTTTTGGTGTTCCAGGAGCTCTCCTCCGCAGCTGATGGGCCCCCTGCCCATGTATCCCCCGGCCGACGACAACTACGGAGTGGAGTCCTGCTCTATCATCATGCTGGGTGGCCACCTGGTCTGCGTGGCCACGTGCGGAGGCACCCTGTACCACTGTATACTGCTGCCGGACGAACAGGACAACGATAAAGTCAATATATTTTTACTGTAACTCTTTCATTTAACCCATTGTGCATTTTATGTGGTAATACAAAAGCAAACTAGCGCTGTATGCATCTCCCCGACACGCTATCCATAGAATGGAGTATTGCGGCTTTCCAGTGATCCCCTCAGGGTGGTCCTTCACTTCTTCACCGAGTTCCATCTCGTTCTTAATTTAATACTGTAATATTTTTTTGAATAAATTAAGTGTTTTCATGTAAGTGCTTCCTTTGCTCATGCCACACCATTTTAATTTTTAATTCTTTTATTCCTCACTGTAAAGCAAATTGAAACTCTGCATCCGCAAAGCTCCTGGTGCAGTCCACTCAATTCTACTCTTCAAAGACTTGTAAATAACTAATTTAAATAGTGAATAAAGTAAATGAATCATTTAAAAAGATGTACAGAAAAAATCTATGTATCAAAAAAATATTTAGTTGCTACCGGGATTTGAACCTGGACCTCTGAACTGTAATATTTCCAATTGATACATCTAATACTCTATTTTTAAAAGCAATCAACTTTTATATTACCTTTATTATTATAAGTACCTTTGAGTAAAACCCGACAAGAGATACTAAAATTAAATTAATTCATAAATTTTATTAAATTTGGTAACATTAATACAACTTATACTAGGTGCGTTTTTTAAGTAAGTACCGTTGCAGATGTGCAATGGTTTCCTTCATCTGTTGACTCACATGCAACATTATAGACATCTTGTAGTGAGTGGTTGAAATGTTCAAAACAAAAGATCATGACTATGAGACACGATCCGTGATTCGTTTCTTGAATCCACGAAACATGAGACCTGCTGATATTCATCGCCAAGTGTGTCCTGTTTTACATATTTTTCTTCATCTGAAGCGGTTTCTTGATGGCAAGTGTTTTGATGACAATGTTGAACTCAAAGACGGACCATGTCTGTACAGACATGGTTTTCGCTGTATAAAATATATTATGTACATTTGGTTTTCCAATAAAAATAATTATGATTTTACTTAACAGATTATCTCTAACAACCAGGCGTCATCGTTATCGCAAAATCAATCCCTGTACGTCATCGAAGCGATTGAGCTGGACCTGGGTTTGAGTTTGAGCGACTCAGACCCCAGCTACTCTTGCCCTATCTTCTTGACTCCAGTAAGTATCCAATAATTTACATTACAATTGTCACTAGCAGGAATTTTCCGAAAATGTATTACAACAAATTATATGAATAATATATTTTTAAATACTAATTAATACATTAAATTAGTATCAAAAACAATATTTTTCGACAAAATTGATTTTATATGTATATATTTATAATTAATACATTAAATTAGTATTTAAAACATCACAGACCTATGTTCTGAATAATTACAACTTCACAATAAGAATGTGTTCTCCTTAATAATATATTTTTAACCTCTTTTCTGATAAGATACCGGTAAAAGTCCCCTGAAGTACTTACAATGAACTCACATGATAGCATTGTGTAATTCTTCCCAATGTTTCTAATAAAAACCACTAGATGTTAAAGTTAAAAAATTCTCTTGTAATTTATTTTGCATTTTGTATAGGTGTTCTATTGTAAAAGATATGGTAAAAAATAATCATTTATTATTAGTAAGTATAAAATCACCATATTTTATATAAAATTGTTAGTTTTCCAAATATGTATGGAAAGTTGGACAATTTTAAAAATATATACGTTTTTAGAGATTTCAAGTTAATATAATCTAAATTAATCTAATAATAAGTCAATTTTATCTCTGAAATAGACAATTCAATTCAAAATTCTAATAAATAATAATAATAATAAATAAGATTATAAAATAATAATGTTTTCATTAGCCATAAGTATTTTTGAAGTACCGTTGCCAGTGTAGCGATGGTTTCCTTCACCATTTTATCTCTGAAACAGATAATTCAATTCAAAATTCTACTAGATATAAATAATATTGTAAATTAATAATGTTTTCATTAGCCATAAATACGAGGCACATTTTTTTTAAGTACAGTTGCCAGTGTAGCGATGGTTTCCTTCATCTGTTGACTCACCACATGCAACGTTAAAGACATTCACGTAGTATCTTAAATGCATGAAACGTGAAACCAGCCGACATTCATCGCCGAGTGTGTCTTGTTTTGTTCTGATTTGTCGCCAAGTGATTTCCATATTTTCCTTCATCTGAAGCGGTTCCTTTTTGATGACAATGATGAAATCAAAGACAGAGTACAGACATGGTTTTCATCCCAGATGGCGTCGTTCTATGACAAAGGTTTACAAAAATTGGTAGCCCGCTATGACAAGTGCCCTATGTTGAGAAGCAATTTAAGGTATGCATCGTCTGAAGAAAGTAAAGTGTTGTAAAAATGATGTGTTTTTTTAAATAAAAAAATCCGGTACTTAATAAATGCACCTCGTACTTGGTGAGATTTTCTTTTCACTGAACCTATTCTAATATGACATAATTTTTAATAAATCTATTGAAGCGATGAATTATCTTACTGGTGAATTGTCAACTGTTCACCGCCATATGAAATACTAAAAACATTCACGTCTCTATCTTCTGAATAACATATCATGATTTTTTTTATTTACTGATTTGCAACTAGAATCAAATTTGTATGAATAGCCGTTAGATAGTAAATTGATAATATAATATTTCAGGATGAAGGAGTCAAGAACCGGTACTTCTGCTCCCATGAGACTGGGATCCACGTCATCACGGTGCCCATTGTCAACCAACTCGAAGCGTTCTTCAATGGAAATGATGGTTAGTGTGTTATATTAAAATTGATACTTGTCATTTATAAATGATAATGTCTCGCGTCTAATCGAACCTCCAATATATATTTTGCAAATGGCAATTACTACATCTCATACAGCCTTACAACATTACAGGGGTGGGTGTAAAATTTACATAGGGGTGAAAATTTGATTTAAAATGAGCTTATTGCATCGTGCTAGCACAATTTAATAAAAAAAAATTATGTTTTTTATCTGTTTATTCATTTATTTTTATTTATTGGAAACTATATAATACATAAGTAAAAATGTGGTTGGACTGTGCCCGTCTCACTGGAGAAATTCTGTGTTGAGACGGGCATAGTTTACAAGCAATTGTACTAATAAATTAATATTACAAGTATAAAAAAAAATTGCAAAGTGGACTTACTAATAAATTATTTTGAAGAAATTTGTGACAACAATTATTAAAGGTTTGAATCAATTTGTTCGGGTGAGTGCACCAATACTAGCTCTACCCATATTACGAATCAAAGTTTTTATTTTCAATTCAATTGGGTTAAATCTATTAAATATTAACTATTAAATAGTTTAGGCCCAATATATTTGTAGTTCCTTTGGCCATATGTTATATGTGCTCTCGGGGCTTGTAGGTTACGTGTATTTGTCTGTGTGGTAATTATATTTTAAGTTGTTTTAAAATGTGTGTAAAGGGTGGGCCAATTTGGGCTGACTGGTTTTAAAAATGTATAACTTTGGTGGGGTTTATTTTTAATTATATATTTTTTTGCAGAAAATAAAGAATTTATGAATGTTTATAATGGCTATACCTAGTGCAAGAGCGCGTAAAAATTATTGAATTTTATTATCTTTCGCGATGATCTATTTTAGGTGATCGGCTAATTTCAAAGTATGCAGAGTTTGCTTGGCCTCCCCGTTCCCCGGATTTGACGGCGCCTGACTTCTTTTTGTGGGGCTGTTTAAAAAGCCGAGTTTACATGAACAAACCGGCAACAAAATATTTGCGCAGAAATAACAAATTTGAAAACAGAAACGTTGCGTAATGTAATGCAAAATACTTTAGAAAGAGCAATTATTTGTCAACAAGAAAATGGAGGTCATTTAAATGGTGTTATTTTCCACACAATATTTTTAAAAAAATTAACAAAGTACACTTTCATGTAATAATATATTTTTTTAATATGTATTAAAATTATAAAAGTTATATGCATTTTACATCAGTCATATAGTTAAGAGTAGATTAGCATATATTTGACTTAAATCAAAAAAAATTGTCAGTGCTCATTATTGGGGTTTTGAGGCTGAATCCTTTGCACCTGCTTCCACTGCACCACTACACACTGGCTTTTCACTACCGAGGAACCAGTGGTGTGCCTTGAAAACACTAAAATATGACCAAGGGTGCTGTTATATAGTACTATGCTGCATATTTCAAACAAAAATAAATTATGGTTAAACCGTTATTGTGTTCGACTGTAACAATGATTGATAATTGATTAACATAATTCTTCAAGCGACGACTGGTACACTAAAAAGTAAACCTCCAACAGTTAAATCTCAGTTACCAATCAGTGACACAATCACAGTCATGTAACGGTTTACCATCACTACTGATTGATTCTTCAATCACATATTTGAAAATACAGACAGCATGGAGTACCATTATAGATGATTGTCCATTGTATTCATTCCTCGGAGGACCGCAGGAGCTCCTGTCCAATGGGTGGCTTCAATGGGTTGCCAAAGACAATTGAGTGCAAGGTTTTATACACAGTAAACTACGAATAGAAAAAGTTAACGCATGTGCAACACCCCGTCATAATGTTCTCTCTTAGGTGTACGTGTGTGAGCGCGCACACAATTTAGCATCATAGCGTACACTTTTTTTAACAAGACTTGTCCTTCATTGGTGACCATTGATTTAACCTATACAAGATTACCAACATTTTAGACATTGTACCATTTTCTGAGGTTATACAGCCATATTTCCCTGCACAATTATATGGTTGCAAAAGATCATATTTATCATTATTAATGAGAACACATTCTTATTGTGAAGTAGTAATTATTCAAAACAGACAGTATGTGATATTTTAAAAAAATATTATATTATATTTCTACTTAAAATTGCACAAAATATTTAACATAAACATGTTTGGGGGTTAGAACGGTGGTTAAATTAAATAAATGTGATTGGCGTGTTGAGGGCTGTTTATTGTCGGTATGATAAAAACAAAGAAGACAGATTCCGATCGCTACACATGTATTGCAAGCCGGCAAGTTAACAAAATACTAAAATTAACATATTGCATAAGCAACGCCAGCCCTGGTGATGGAATCTAAAAAATTAACCACATAAGTCGGAGAGAAGTTGCAGAATATTCCAGAAAACTCTACACGCAAGCTTTTGATAATAATAATAATAATAATTAAAATATATCATTCTTATAAGGATTTAAACTATTCCTTATTTCCTGAAAAATATAATACTAAAATAAGATTAAATAATTAATATTTTTAATGAAATCTCAGTTTTATTGTCAAGTTGCAATTTAAGAACATAGTTTTGCGATAATGAAAACAATTTAAACGAATCACTTTTCTAGATTCACAGAAAAAATCTATCTATCGAAAACTTTTACTTAACTCATTCTTCCAGCACGAGAAGGTTCCGAATTTGTGTCCCGGTGATAACAATATATTTTTTTGCACATCTGCAAAGATGATTCATCAATATCAATTTACTAGCTTAATAAGTTTATCTTTTTTATCATGACATCTGACTTGAAGATAAACTAGACCCGCCTTTACTCCATTTTTATTTTAACTATGAAAATAATGTCATTTTTTGTATTTTATTTGCAGATGACATAGAAATGCTGCTCCCTACACTGAACCAACCCAGCACTGCGGAGTACGCCGTGTGCACCAAGACCTGCAAGTCCACTTCTGTGAATCCGCCCTTGGGCCTGACTGTCTCTTATTCTCCGCACGTGATGTGGACCATCTTGGCCAAGGGCGACGTGGTGTGGAGACCGCTCTCCTCGGGGGAGGTGCACCTCTTGATGGACACTCACTATTCCGTCAGGGAAAACAATAGGGGCGAGCTGTCCACATCATTGAAGGAGGTAATACTTTAATATATTAATTTGGTAGAAAAATATTTGTCATTCAAATTCATTTTTAACATTGTTAATCGAAATAAGTATCATTAGAATCGACACATTTTTGCCAATTTTATTTATTCTCGTAGTGCAAAATTCCTGAGTTCTGGAGTCGATCAAATCTTGAAGACCTTACCCCATCGAAATGCTTAAACAAGCGATGGGTTTCCATGATTAATGCAGTAGCCCAATTTAAAGCGCAATCAATAATAAAACCAAATTCGATAATATCAAAATGCAGATATGAAATGAAAAAAATTAAGATTAGAATTCAGAAAACAAATACTTACTGTAATTAATTTCCTACCAACGTAATAATGTGGCTGAACGGTGGAAGGCAGCTCATCCCCCAGCAAAATTCACCAAGGACCAATGTTAGGTCCAATGGTATAATTTGTGTACTAGGGGAATACTAACAAAACGCATTTCCTACTTTATGAGACTACTTATTTAAATTTGTATATTTTATATATAAAACTGTTAATAATAATATGTCTATAGTGTTTTGTTAAAATGAAAGAAAATAATTTATACCTGGAGTACATTTTTTTCATCTGGAGTTCAAGTACCATGCAGAAACTAAATATGGCCACATGTTTATCCAATTTTGCTGTCGTAAACCAGAACTCATGATGCAAATTACTTTTCGTCAAGTGCAGTTTGTATTGTTATATGAAATGTATTTGTACAAATAATTTTTAAAAATTATTATATATTTTGTCACGAGGCACTATTATCTTGATTTTGATGCATGCAATATTTTATAAAATCTTAAAAGTTTTTTTAGACTATATTTTAAAGATAGAGCAGTTAGTTACTAAAACCTTATGACTTTCCTTCATATTTACTCTTTTCTTTATTACATGGCACAATTATTACAATTAGTCATCTTAATACCATCATAGGTTGGCTCCGGTATCATCGTACCAGAGCCATACCTGTACAATTTGACGTGAGACTCGTTACCACATTCAAATCAGAAGGCAGCCAGAGAGAAGCTATAAAAGTCATGCACTCCCAAAATGGGAGGTAGTCATCACATTTATGTATTGCAGTCGCAGAACTCGGTCACAGTCTGGCAGAAATTCACCCTGTCCAGGTTGCAAGATGTGCGAGGAAGAGCCGGTGGAATGCTCCGTTAGATCTCTCTAGCCACCACTCTTTCCGGCATCGTCCATCCCAGCAACCCCCAGCAGGAAACCTACATCCTAATAAATCCCGGAAAAGTCTGAGATTCCTTTAACCTTTCTCCATGTTAGTGAAGTCCGTTACGACATTGTCCTGCCAGCACAGTTACAAATACCTCTATCTTCTCCTACAGTTACAAGACAAATTCATATTTGCCAGTTCTTCCATACTCTGTACATGACCCGACCAGCATAGTGTACCAACTTTGATAGATACATACATTTGTCTATGCCAGTTATCAGCCAGGAACCTATTCCGTTTACCAAAGAATTATGAAATTAAGAAACCGTGGATTGTTTTGGCTTTCAGATGCAGAAAGTACCATTCGACGTCCACATCTGTCAAATGCTGAAGCATGAACTGTCGCAGCCCATACTCAAGTCAGCCACCCAGTCAGAACCGCAAGCCCAGCAATGTTTCGAGGTGAGTAATTATATTAGTGTGCACAAATGTAACATACCTAGATGCATGTGCGTAATCTCAACCATGTCAGAGATATAAGTATTTTTTAAAATTCATAGTTATGCAATTATTTCAAATTAATTTTAATATTCCATTGATTCCAAATTATATACATATTGATTATAAAAAATTATTCAAGCAACCAGACTATTTTTGTTAGATTTAGGGCCTGAAGCAAAGATATTGAATAATAATGGGCCAATTTCACTAATATTTATTTCCAAGATTTAAATCACACGATCTTGGGGGCCAATTCACAGGTCCATTACGCGAAATTATGCGCTCGTCGAATGTTTGCATCAATAAATAGATTGTGCCGCGCGCTGTTTGGCATGTTGCGCCGTCTTGTTGAAGCCACAGCTCTTCCACATTAATGCCATTCAATTGGGGAACGAAAAAGTCAGTAATCATGGATCTATAGCACTCTCCATTGACTGTAACATTCTGGCCGGCATCATTTTCTTCAGCTTCTTCGGTGCGCACTGTATGACGTCTCTGCGGATGTGTATTATCAATTAAGAGTATATTATTGTAAAAATCTCTTAGAATAATATATTCAAAAAATACTGTGGACTGAAACACAATGACAAGCGACCATTTTCTAACTAATCTAAAAGATAGAGAAAAACACTGCCCACTTCAATATGGACTTTGATCTAGTGCGTGCATGAAATAATAAAATTATTAAATTAAACAATGTATTAAAATAAATCAATTTCAATTGAAAACGGTTGCTTGATATTGTACGTTGTGTAAGGTAGGTACTAGGTACATATTATTTTCTTAATGCATACATACATACCTATATGTGATACATTTTAATGTTCAAACACAGTAGTGTTGCAGCTTATGTAAATTTCAAAAAAGAGTAAAATCATTTTTAAACATTTATCGATATTGAATAAAATACGTATATAGATGTACACCGTGGTAACGAGTATAATTACTTTTTTGTAACATATTTTCTAATATTAAGATATTTGACTCGTCAAAACATGATATTATTTTATTGCATATAAATCGGTAAGACAAATCTTTCACCTCTACATATTTGTATTGTCGAAATATTTATGCATGTACTGAATTTTTATTTTCTCATTGCAGTTTGAGGTATTAAAAAACTGCATATAGCAAGGCTCCGGTTATTTCACGGACTTGATCTATATATGTATCTATCTGTCCATCTCTTGCCATCAATGATCACCAATTTCTCTACTCCTATCTGTTCTTTCAACATTGTTACCATAGTTCACAATACACAACTATTTTCTTGGATATTATCTTTCTTCAGTACGGAGTTTCTGAATCCACCGCTAGATCACAGTTGAAAAACACAGTCATAAAATGTATGATTTAAAGTCTATTCTGTCTATTTCTTAATCAAAAAGATTGCTCAAGTATGGATCAAGTACAATAGAATTTGTTGTTCCAACAATAAAAAATAAACTATCTGGGTTTTTACAAAAGAGTACACTTTGATTATATTAAATGTAACAAAATGGATATAAATGTACCTACAAAACATTTTGTGGGTCTAGTTTTAATTTTTTTTTAAAAACACGCTATGTACTACATTACAGCTGCTGACGCATGCCACGCACATCTTCCACGAAGAGTTCTTCACCAAGTTAGAGAGAGCGCGTAAGGAGCTGGATCGTCGTGTGAAGACCCTCCGTCTGCTAAAGAAGCACCAGCTGAGCGAGGCACGAGAGGCCGGAGAGGGCCGTAAACTGGTGGACAGCGAACGGGAGAGGATCCGAGAGAAGTGCAAGAGAGTCACCGAGGTGCAGCAGGACCTGAATGAAAGGTAATGTGCGTCGGGCCTGAGGAAGCCTAATAACCAATATTGGGTTGTATAACAAATTTTTTCATTTTTTTTTAAATGCTATTTTGTTTGTGACAAAAATTGAAATACTATTCAATAACATGAAACCAGATGCTGGATAACCTCTATGCAGATGAATTGCGTTGCTTGAATGAGGCTATTTAACAAAGGTAACCCGACCGTCCGGGCCATGAGATTCTGCAACATGACAACGCACAACTTCACACAGCTCAACTCGTCAAAAAGAAATTCTGCCTCATCCGCCCCACAGTCTCGACCTAGCTCTTGTCAGATTATCACCTTTTTTGAATGCGTGGCGTTATGTTCAACAAAGACAATAACCTCAGAAATTGGCTCGATAACTATTTTGATACCAGACATCAAATAAATAGAAAAGGCGTCAACAAATTGGTTGAAAGATGGAATGAAGTCCTGAACAATAATGGAGAATACATCGTTGATTGAAATTTTTGTTTAAATATTTGATTTTATAATAAATAAAATTTAACAAAACCGCCAAGACTTATTAGACAACCCAATATCTCTGAAGTTTGTTAGATTCCACATTACTGTGTTATCCCAATTAATACATTTTATTGGCATTAATTTAATCATTAGTATTTAATTAATTTCAGATGTGGCAGGGTCCTGAGAGCACTGCGGCAGAAGCAAGCCGCTCCGTCGCTGGCGGAGAAGGAACTGTCGAATGAACTCTCCCAAGCCGAGGCCAGAACAAAGCAGTTCAAGAGGGAACTAGACAAGATCAAGTACAAAGTTAAATGTCAAGAAGATAAGGTATGTATTTTAAAATTTAACTAACTAACTTAACATCGAGCCGCATTTTTTCCACAGGGGTAGGTAGAGAGGATAGAGCGCCACACAATTCTCGCCTCATTCACATTCATACAATCTTGCCGATTATTGAGACTTCTATAACGGGACAGCAGTATCTGGTTTACCTGGTCGTGCCAAGTCTTCCGCGGATGTCCTTTACTTCTGGTGCCATCAGCAACTTGCGTCATATATCTTTCTTACCATTCTCTCCTCATTCATCCGTTCCACATGACTATACCATCTTAGTGATCATTTCTTAATCTTACTAACTATACTAAGATCAGCTTTACATTCTTTCCTTACTTCTTCATTCTTTACTCTGTCATAAATGTACCAGGACTCCATTATATATCGCTAGTCTTGCGTCGGTTGACAAATTACCCTTAGATATAATTCCATTCACAGCGCCATTCACTTTATTCCCTGCAGTCACCCTCCTTTCGATATCTTTCTCAGCCTTTCCGTTTCTATCAAACATACTTCCCAAATATGCAAACTCATCTACTTGTTCCAAATATATATTGCATTTTTTAAAATTTACTGTAGATAAATTTTGTTTAATCCAATATTTACGAAATCTTATGATAAATTTATCTGTCCATGTTGACTTTGTTTTTTCTTCTTAAATTGATTATCATTATAAAATGAAATACAAAACAACTTTTTGAGTATTAGAATCTCTTAATATCTTTAGCAATGTTTCCTTCCCTCTATGATGTGCGGGAATACGTGTGCACACCATTTGGCGTCAGTGCGCACAAAAAAAATACAGCACGCACACAATTTTTAACAAGACATCTTCATCATGCGCCGCCTTCTATCGAAGGTTGGCCACTATGTTGATATATCCTGTATAAAATCACCAACATGTTGGATATTGAACCACTTTCTGAGGTTATACAGCCAAGATAATTTATTTTGCGTATAAATATATTAATTACTTGAATGAAAATAATGCTCTGTGCCCCCCCCCCCCACTTTCCTTCCTCTCCTGGCCACACCAGACTATCGATCAGTGGCCTTGTAACAGAACAAGTATATATAAGTCTATACCGTGTGTCAGAATCTTTGATGAAATAGTGTGTGTGAAATCAACAATATACACTCCACTTTTTGAGGTGCCAGCAGAATCCGGTTCGGTGGTGAGTTCCTTTTCCTTCCTGCCCTTGACATATTTATGCCTCTAAATATGTAGTACTAGTATGTAGCACTAGAATGGTAATATTTTTCTTGTTTATATTTTTAGGATTGGTTTTTAAAATTGCACAACAAAAATTTAATGCGCACACCGTAATCCAAAATAAGAGGAAACATTGGTCTTCAGTGTAGATTTTTCTGGCCTATTCTACCGTGTGTATACGACCTCTCTGGCTGATGTTTCATCATGCACCGTGCATGTCGTATCGTATCAAGGAGGCACTCTAAATTTATAAACACCTTGTCAATATCAATAGGGATGATGGTCTGAAATTGAAAACTTTATGATACCGGCGCTTCAAAACCAGTTGAAGATTCCTCGCAGATAGTAATCTGCCAATAGACTAACCATACTTAACCATTGCTTGGGGTGGAGCGACTATATCTGCAATTAATCCAATAATAGCAGCTCAAAAAATTATTTTTTAAAGTTATCCTCAAAACCCCAATCACAAACACTAACAAAAATTTTAATAAATTCGATGTCTTCCAAGATATATAGGACAAATATATATATGCTAATACTACTCTCATATACATATATAAATGCAAATAGATACATTTTAAAACGACTCGAAATATAATTTCCACACGGACAAATACAAATAACCTACAAACCCCGAGAGCACATACAATATATGGCCAAAGAAACTACAAATATTTTGGACCTAAACTATTTAATAGAATGCTGAAAGATTTAAACCAATTGAATTATCCCGATAACATGAAACTAAGAATAAAAATACCACATAATTATTGACACAAATTTATCCAAAATAATTTATTTGAAAGTCCACTTTAAAATTGTTTTTCATATATGTACACCTATATATAAAGGTATTAAGGAGAACGCATTCTTATTGTGAAGTTGTAATTATTCTATTCAGAACATAGGTCTGTGATGTTTTAAATACAAATTTAATTAATTATAAATATATACATATAATTCCGAAATCCCGGTAGTGCAAAAACAAAATTGATTTTATATGTACATATTTATAATTAATACATTAAATTAATATTTATATATAAAGTAATAAATGTTAATTCTGTCTACTACTTGTAATACTAATTCATTGTACAATTGCTAGTAAAATATGCCCGTCTCGACATAGAATTTCTCTAGTGAGATGGGCACAGTCCAAACATATTTCTTACATTGTATTATATAGTTACAAATAAATAATAAATAATACTAATAAGACACAACCTGTTTTCAACACCGTATTGCGAACCAATATTTAACTCAATCGTTATACTTTGCATCAGCGACATCAAATAATGGACCCTGTAACCTAATCCAATATTATTAGGAGAAAACATTATTATATATGTCTGTGATATTTTCTATATTCTGAATAATTACAACTTCACAATAAGTTGTATCAATGTGTCCAAAATTTTATAAAAATGAATTGTTAATTGAAAGGTATTTGAGATTCTGTAAAAACAATGTAGATGGCTTTCAAATAATGGCACGATAGATGTATTATTTTGAAAAATGTAACATATGGATTCGTAAATTTGTCATCAAAAGTACTGTCTGCTTTAGCATTATTGGTTAATGCCCGTTCCCCAGATTGGAAGAGATCCAGGTTCAAATCCCGGTAGCAACTAAATATTTTTTGATAAAATTGATTTTACATGTATATCTTTCTAATTAATACATTTAATTAAAATAATCCGATATGTTGGCCAGAGGGGTTCGATACAAATGGTATAATGGCCCAGATAACTCTACACAGAAGATTCTGAACAGCCGTGAAAACATTTTTAATATTATGTCACGTATACAACATACAATGTGTCAATCGACCTTATGTACAATTAAATATTCCGTCTCGGAATATCATGTGCAGTCAGCGATAAATATCAACGCTACCTTGTCTTATTCCAGATGCGTGAATGGGACTGCAATAAGCTAAAGAAAGAAGTTCTCCTGGGTAAAAACCACACTGAGATCATTAAGTCATCCCTGGAAAAACAGTAAGTCTTATTTTATTTTCTTAAGTAACAATTTTAAGATAAGTATTAATTATTTTTTTCTAAATATACTTTGAACTGATGACCAAAAAATAATTACCCTTTTAAAATGGGTGAATTTTTCATTGTTATCTAAAAAAAATTTGTCTTACTATTTTCAAACTAAGCTAAACGCTTGTGCTATGAAAATAGGGCTAACTTGACGGCCTCCTGGAACGAGGCTCGAACCCCTGACCGTTAGATCGCTAGGCGAGTATCGTAACCTCTAGACCACAAGCTAGTGATGGTAAACTGTTACATGACTGATTGTAATGATAATTGGTAACTGAGATTTAGCAATGATTGGTAACTAAAATTTAACTGTTGGAAACTTACATTTTAGTGTACAAGTCAGTCCTCTAAGAATTACATTAATCAGTTACCGATCATTGTTACAATCGAACAAAATCACAGTCATAATAACGGTTTAAAAAACGATTTAACCATCACTACCGCAATCACGTCACTTAATTCTCATTGAAGAGATCCTATTTCCTAAAATGTTATCAAAATTTTATTTTTATAGAAATTTATAGTTTTATAGTTTTTTTATAATTAAAATTAATCACTACAGAAAAATCTACCTATCGAAAAAATATTTAGTCACCGTCTGGACAACTTCCAAGAGGAAAAAATAGATGTTTTATGTAAAATATGAAATTTGACAACAATCTAGTCATATATAGCTTAATTATTAAAAGTTGTCTACGACATAGAAATTGTTAATATCTTTTTCAATTACTTTAATCTAATTATTCAAATATTATTTTTTCAGAACCGAACAGATAAAGGAAATTATCCAACACATTAATGTTCTCAAGAGCGAACTCAACATCTTTTAAATTATCACTAAAAAATTTGTAATGTAAGGAGAGGAAATTTATTTTTTGCAATCTGTTATCTGCTATCCAAAACGTTTCTTTTTAATTCATTTTTTATAATAATTATGCTAAATATTATAATAACTATATCCATTCTGTCAATCGCTGTCTTGTATGCGTTGTCCAACATCGAGTCTAGTAAGGCAGAATGTTTGATTTGTTTTTTTTTCATTATTTGTGCATAATTTTTCATATTTCTGTTTCAATAAAATTCTCCTAAACTATTTTCTGTTTTATATTTTGTCTAATGCACAACAGTTGAGACATATATCTTTGTGTGGGACGCGCCAAGGCTGTAAGCTCCTTACAAGAATTGAAACTATTTTTTATAAATACGTCTGTCAGTGATGCCATGTTTTACCCAGTATTTACCTACACAATTTCATTCTACCTTCATTCCTTCCCAGTTAACTGTATACATACACACACGCACGCACGCGCAATGTTTACGCATAACCAAGAAAGTACTAATCGTTTTCACTCATATGCGTGGATGAGGTGAGAGAAATTGTGTAAAAGAACTGGAATATATGAATGTAGGAGTGAAAATGGGTGATTTGATTGTATGCTGTTTATTGTACGCCGATGATAAGTACTAATGGTGAATAATGAACAAGAATTACAGAGGTAAAATAAAGAGAGAATGAGGGCGGTGATTGCCCGGAGATAATATTGTACATCTTAATAATTATTTAACGGCCGAGTTTAAGGTGATATGAGGTATCGCAAGGAAGACTGCTAATAAAATAATAAAACACTTGCGATGCCTCTAACTATAGGATTTATATTTTTAATAAACAAAATAGAAAATTTTGTTTATGCCGACCCGGGGGCTGCTCGTCGTCGCCAGGCGGCGACAGCGTCGAACCGCCTGGGGGCAGAGCGAGGCTTGCAATCCCGCTCCCATTAGTCCGGCGGGAAACGGGGGGCTTACACGCTCAGCCCGGGCAAATGAGTAATAAATAACATTTATTCATTCATTCTCGCCGCTGCGCTCTTTAGTCAACACACTGAGTATTATTGCACTACTGGACCTTCTGGGATTTGACCTCTGGCTGCACCGCTGCAGACATCACACGTCATAGTACCTCAAGCGTGAACCGGCGAACCACCCCTACAGCACAGTTCTTGATTCCTGTACCTAACAATTATTAAAGAAGGTCGCTAAATCCAGCACAGTGGACTATTTGTTGACTCATGAAGTTCAGTCCATATGAAAAGAAAATCGCACAAAGATATTGCTCGATGTAATAAGAAACAAGCCGTAAGTAAAATATGTGCTGACCAAAAGTTATAACAACACTCGCAGGTCTTCGGGAAGAGTATAAAAACTGATATTTTTAAATATAGAACTACATATTTTTCTTCCCAAAATGGTATGTGACAAGGAAATTCTTAAATCTTTGATTTATCAATTCCGACAAGATTTCTGTTATTTTCCCATTATGTAACTAGAAATTCATAGACTGATCTACTTTAGAACCTGTTATTTTACATTTATAATTATTTGTCATTCAAAATATTATCTCAATCTTACCATCTGGGACATCATCATCAGAACACAAGGTATTACGTATGTTAAAGGATGGGGAATGGAGAAAAATGAAAAAAAAATTGCATAATTTTATTGTTGTTTTAATAAAAAGCTTTTTCATGTAGATATACAGGTGTATCAAAACTCCAACAGCCATTACATCTATCACCACTTAATAGTAAAATATATTAAATTGGTCCCGTTAATAGGACCTGACTAATTTCTTATGTATAACTAAATATTTTAATGGAATATCAAACGCAGTAAAGATTTTTTTTTCAGTTTTTAATTAATTTATTATTTAATTTTAAGTAAACTTTTATTATACTTTTAACAAACAAAAAAATGTTATTCACAAAAACAAATGCATTACGGAAAATAAGACACAATGTAGACGAGGGATTAAATGAAACTTATAAACTTAGAAAACATATTTTTTAATTGATTTTGTAACAGTTTTTCAAAAACTTAAGCTTTCAATTTTTTAAATGTTTAAAATACAAATGAAATTACAATTCATTCTAAATATGAATGAGGGTTTTACTTATATTTGATTTCAGATGTCGACGGATAATTTCATATTGCTCGAAATACACATTTTTTTATTTCATATTTCATTTGTAGATAGATTAGAAATTAGGTTAAATGGAATTAAATAGTACAAATTTTTTCAATTTTCAAATCGATATTTAATAACATATTTCATTATTGGACATTGAATAATGTCAACTTAATTAGCTTATTTAGTTTTCAAGTGGAAATGTATAAAAAGATTGTAATACATTATATCAAAATTACATTTTGTAAAACGCTACAAAGAAAAAGGTCAACATGCGTACCTAGGTGCGTACGCAGAACGCAGTCTTTTCATTTACAAATTTTGTGCTATTTTTACAAAAATATTTTTTCAGTCAATCGATGACTTGCGCCATGTATTTTTTATTATACCCTGATAAAATGCAACCAAAGCTTGATATCAATCAGTCAATATAATTATTTTCTGCAACGGTTGCATTTGTTATAATAGCTTCAGATTTTGAAATGTCATTGATATTAATAGAATTATTATTGACGAAACTATTATCCCCAAATTCTATTCAAAATGGAATGTTTTGATATGAAATAATTTTTTCCACAGGTTGACATCTCTCGTCGTTGGAATGAAACGGTTCGGATGTATTATTATGCTTACGATACGTTTTCATATTTCCATATAACATTTCTCCGTGAAAATAAATCCACATGTCAATTCTTGGATAAAATGGAATTAAACATTAATAATAAGCTTAGTAAATGGTAAAATTAGTTGGGCGCCTGACCGCGGTCAACGTGCCGCAGCCGATGGCGTCCGTTATAAAATGAGGGCATTTCATTATGAAATAATCAATGTTCGACGAGCGGACCCCAAAACATCTTTGAGACCCTTTTCTCATCTTCGGTAAAGAAGAAATCTTTACCCAACTTAATAAACTCCTTCAGTGACAAGACACCATCCTGAAATATGAAAACACACGTGATGAAACACAGCGCCATGTCGTACAATGCAGTTACGGAGATGGGGAATAAAATAGCTTGAAATTCCAGATGTTTTTTGACTACCTATTTTCATTTGTTATATCTTACTTGTCTCCTAGCAATATTTCTTACATACTTGTATAATGAAAACTGTAATACAAATCGATAGCTTAAAACCGCAACAAATTTTTTTAAAGACCAAAGTAGCTGAAAACAGCTAACTTAAAGTAACAAGCAAACCAAATTTAACAGATATATAAATGGCATTTTTTCCTTTAAATAGACTGAAATGTTAAAGTGAACGGCACTTTCAATGGAATTATATCTAACGGGAGGCAAGATTTGCAGCACGCAATGGAGTCCTGATAATGACACTGATGTATGGAAGTGGGACTTGAGCTAGCAGAAGAGGAATGAAAGTATACTGAATGCAGTGGAAATGAGATCACTTAGGTGTATATGTGGCTGTTCCATTTATTAGAGTAAAGAATGAAGAAATTAATGTAAATCTGATCTTAATATAGTGAGTAAGATTAAGAAATGATCACTTTGGTGGGTTGTTCATATGGAACGGATGAATGAGAGAAATGTAAAAAATATATATAATGCAATTGTTGATGGCACCAGAAGTAGAGGACGTCCGCAGAAGACTTGGCACGATCAGGAAAACCAAATGGTTTTGTTAGAAGAATATATATATATAGAACCGTTTATTCTGAATAAATCTGCATACTCAATTCAAAAATGCATTTATTGTAGATAAATTTGTATATCATTTAGTCATCGAAATGAAGTCAGAGGTACAAGATAAAGTAACATAGAAAATCACTACATAATATAGTGAATTAATTGATCACGATTCACGTCAGCGTTTCAAACTATGGCAAGAAATTAAGATGAAATAATTTCAAAATAATAAATAGTAACGCGTGGAAATAAATCATTAATATTCCCACTAATTAAATTAAACTAAGTGCTTTTATTTTACTAGAAAAATGCCAGTTTTTCAGGACAAGGATTGAATCTACGACCTTTTTTTTAGACCACTTAATGAATTAAATACATCTACCGGTTTCGAAAAATATCATTTTCTGCTTCGGGATGACATTAACTAACCAAAAACATAACATGTTATATTGTTTCTTTAAAATGTATTTTTAAAACAATAATTATTTAAAAATAAATTTAGTAATACTTAACATAAATATTAAAACTTGATATAAAATTATTAGAAAATTTTTTTAGAATGGGACTGTGGTTAAATTTAGTTGTTTGTTTATAATATTTTGGTTAGTTTTACATGTTTTATTTATTTATAATTATTCTAAATTATTCAATTTACGACCAACATTGCTTATATGTAAAATAAGACAATCCCAAATTTTTATAAAAAGTATAATTATTTTCTTTTTAAATTATTATTTTTTTAAATATTTTTTAAAAATAGTTATTTTAAAGAAACAATATAACATCGTGTTTTTGGTTAGTTGATGTCATCCTGAAGAAGATAATGTTTTTTTTCCAAACCGATAGATGTATTTAATTCATTAAGTGGTTAATAAAACAAAGTTAACACATGAGCACGAGCATCGTACAAGAGGAAGGGATAGACTGAGACTGCCATAAAGTGCGATGAAGATTTTTAATGAAATGCCAGAAAACATAAGAAAGGAGTAGAAATTTAATAGATCTAAAATGAAACTGACCAAATATGTAAAAAATAAGTTTTAATAAAAAAAAATACTTCAATCTTGTTTATATTAGAGCATATATAAGAGTGCTTAAGTATGTACTATGTTAAGAATTAAATAAATAAAATTTGTAAATATTAAAAATATAAATTATGTTGATTTGTAAATATTAAAAACCTCTCGGTAACTAGACGAGCATTTAACTGCTAGATCAAACGAACATGTTAATTTCTTAATTGATGCGCAATTGATTGGGTGACTAATGTACGAGTATTAAAAGCTATATGGAATACCAGTCCTGATAGATTTGGATAATTTTGAATCAGCTATCTACTGTACACTTACAAATCTTATAATACGGATTATAAACAATGATATATGAATCACTACTCGCTCGTAGCTGGCTTTGTGCCTTTGTTTGTTAACTCAGCTTGTGAATTTCAAGTGTTGGCACTCTGTTTTGATGATGGACAGATAGACATCTGGTTTGGAGTGTACCTGATCAAATTACGCTGTTACCAAAATAACAGGTGTCAAATTACAAACTGGTATTTCAGCAAGATTATTTTGAAACATGAGAATGTTTACTTTTGTGTGCATTAAAGCTGAGGATGACACAATATAAGATTCTTATTTTACATTGTCATGTTACAATTTCATTTTTTAGACTATTGGGTATGCGACACATGCCTACCTCGGCCAAAACTTGACACCTGAATCCCATTCAAATGAATAAATATTAGGTAATTTATTAAGTTAAATGTAAAGATACAAAACAATTAAACGGTAGTCTGATTCGTTGAACAAATTGAATTGCTTTGAATATTCTGAACATAATTTACAAGAGCTGATTTTCTACTGCAATAAGAGCCGGTTGTGTTATCATTAGTAATTTTTTACTAACGCCCTTAGTTAAAATTGTTTGCGGGTTGTTGATACATCAAATTTACTATTGTCAAAGCATAGATGGAGATGACTATAGGTGTGACAAATAATCATGAAATATGATTTATTTTATACATTATCTATGTTTTTTTTTTCGCCTAGGCATTCGATATCTGTCACTTTGGTGGTGGCATTTTTTTGTATTATCATCGGACGAACTCTCATCACTAAAATTGCAGGATATTGTGTCAGATGACTTTTGGAATAGCTGTGAAAAGTCCGCCATATTTAACTATCGATTCTCATTTTTACTAACGATCAAACAACCCGTTTTCGCAATTTTTTTTACTTATTTAACTTTTTTTACTATACTGATCGCACAACCGGTCCTAAGTCACTGAATAACTTTTCGATAATCAGAGATACTGAATTTATTAGAGGGAATTATCAACGGAGCCGTGGTCCGTCAAGTGACAAAACCTAACACGGGCCGACGAAGCTCGATGGAATAATGTATAAAGTGACTCACTCCATTAATGTCGATGATAGCGAAGGAGATGGCGGCTGTCTCCTCAGTCAGTCCGAGGCATTGGAAGAACAGTTTGAATTCTTTCACAGAAATGAATCCAGACTTGTCCTTGTCAACTGCCTGGAGTTCAGAAAAATACATAAAATCAGTAATGGTTATTATATTCCTTCATTCCAAGAGCAGAATCATTCCTCGCAACCAATAAACACTGCCTTAATATTATTTTAAACTACTAAGGGTGCGTGTGCATGGATCAGACTTTGCTGTCACGTCTCGAAAATTTGGCGGTGACGTATCAGTTGATCATTGCAAGAGTTTCGAGACAAATTTCATCCATCCGTACACACCCTCAGAAAACCTGTTCAAAATGTTTTTTAATATTTTCAGTATGAATATCAGAAATCGACGATGTACAGTGCGATGAATTTTTTTAATGAAATGCCAGAAAACATAAGAAAGGAGGAGAAATTGAATAGATTTAAAACGAAACTGACCAAATATGTAAAAGATAAGTTTCAGTAAAAGAAAAAACTTTAATCTTGTTTATATTAGAGCATATATAGGAGTGCTTATGTATGCACTATATTAAGAATTAAATTAGAATAAGAATAATTATTATAAAATATAATCAATAAATAAAAAAATAAAAATTTATTATCTATAATTTAAATCTTAATACATAAAAGGATATTTGATCTATCGAGAAATTACATTCTGAATTAGTCAAATAAACCATCAGTCTTCATAAGAAAAATTATAACAAGACATTAAAGATGATTACAACACATTTTAAACCTCATAAAGAATCGTTTTTATAATACAATATAAGTAATTTTTAATATTCAAAGTTAATATTTACTTCAAAAATGAGTATTATCTTCAATAATATATAAATGCATAATCAAAAATAGTTGGCAGGTACGTAAATTTAAAATGAGTACATAAACTGGTACAATATAGCGACGAGTGTAGACACGGTACAAAGCAGCTCTTCGCTACAATTGCGACTGGATACCTTCAAAAGATGCGCTTTTCCGATATTTTCCCTCCTGAAATTTTACATTCTTTTGGATTTTTTTATGACAAAACACCGATGCAACAATTCAATTAACATTAATCAGATTTTTTAATATGTTATATAAAAATGTTTAACTATTAATTCACATAATAAGCAGTCTATGATTTGTATTAATATAATATAATTTTTTTGAATGTTTCATTTCATCTCCAAGTTATCAAATACTGTTTTATTATATGTCCCTGTATCTTACCTTGAATAAGTATGGTAGGAACTTGCCCGCTCGGCCCTTCAGAGCCTTATCATTCAGTACGTGACTCATGTCGGCCAGATACTGCTCCACGGTGACCAGGTTGTAGGGAGTGATCTCTCCCCACTGCTCTTCCCAAGTCACCTAAACAGAAACCACCGAGTTTAGATCATCGCTGACGACAGAAACAATAAAATATAAAGTAAAAAAATCCAGTGACAACGCGGCCGATAGGTAATCTGGATAATTTTTAAAATGGTAAGGGTGGTGTATGGCAAGCGACATCCTTATTTATTATCAGAGGTCGACTTATTCAATAGAAAGTTCAGTCGTAAACAATAAACAATTAAGTGACGATATGGCAGCCAATATATTATTTTTAAATGTTTTCTACTATCATCACACCATTTCTCCGCGAGGATAGGCAGATAGAACGCCACACTCTTCTGTCCTGACACACAATTCTCGCCTCATCCACATTCATGCATCTTCTCATACAAACTCGCCAGTTATTGTGGCTTCAAACAGGACCATCTTCTAATATTTGGTTTACCTGGTTGTGCCAAGTCATTCGCGGATGTTCTCTATTTCTGGTGCCATCGACACTTGCGTCATATATCTTTCTTACCATTCATCTCTCCTCATTCATCCGTTCTATACGACCAAACCGCCAAAGTGATCCTATATAACAATGTTTGTGTAAATACTGATTAAATGTATTAATTAGAAAGACATACATATAAAATCAATTTTATAAAAAATATTGTTGTTGCGCTACCAATACCAATACCGGTAAATTATAAAAAATTATAAAATTGATTTTATATGTATATATTTCTAATTTACATTTAATTAGTATTTAAAATATCACACACCTATGTTCTGAATTCAAATTATAATTAACAATAAGAATGTGTTCTCCTTAATAATGTTCTTGTATATTACAGTCCACCCTCCGATCTCTTACAAACAAGCTATTTTTAACATTCCGGAAGAGCCCCCAATAAAATATGTCAGAAATACACCTTAAAATTCAATAAAATCTTCAAAACAAACTCATGCCAACGACAACAGACGTAAGTCACATTCAAAACAAAAGATTATTTAAATTAATTAAAAAATTATTTAAATCATTTAATAAGCTAATATTTGCGACGTAGTACAAAAATATTTTTATCCGCCGTTTATCTTCATTGTCTTCATTTTTTTTCTCCATCATTAAAAAAGTGATGACAAAACGCAGACGAATGTTATTTAAGACTGCGTATCAAACAAAGATTATGAGACTATCGCTTGGCGTCACGCCGAGTGCATTCTCTCCAATAACAACATGTTTACTAACAAAGCGGACGAGAAGGTGAATATGGTGATATCACGCTGCAGTTATTTCTTTAACGTGGAAAAATATTGACTCTATATTCGGACACTATTTGGACAGATGTCAAACGATATTATTTAAACAGATTTTTTAAATCCAAAGCAATTGTGCGCATTAAACAATTGTATTATTCAGTTTTGTAAAGTTGACGTCTTCAGTATTAGAACAATAGCAATATGTCATTAATGAAGGCAGATTTATCGAGGTTGTTCACAAAAAGACGGCTTTGCGTATAAATTGATTACAAACTATAAATAATTCTTCAATGCCTTTCACAAAGTAATATAGTGTATAAATTATACAATACTCTCCGATATACGATATCTCCGTTCTTCACCACAAAAGTGCGGAGTCAACTGGAGGTGAAAATTCACGTCCAACCCGGGACTGAGATCAAGGTAGGCCAGATCCATCTGCCATTATTCTTAACATTAATTTTAATCAATACAGTCCACTGGATCTTTTCCCACCAGTCTATGTGTTAATATAAATTCAACAGATCATCATCGAACTCTCATCAATAAAATAGCGGGATATTGAATGATTAATTGTCGTATACTGCAACATTCAAAATATCAATGTAACGGATGACTTTGGATACAGCTGAGAAGAGTCCACTATTTTTAAGTATATATTTTTACAGTTTTTACCATCTGCAAAATTACTTTTTTTTAGTACAGTAAAAATTTACCACTGAATAATTTTGTAATTTAATTGTTAATAAATTCCATAATTGCGAGAGAGTTTGAGCGCAAGTGTTCTTATTTGTACCTACTTGTATATACCTAAAGGTAAAAATATAAATATAATAAAAAGGGCTAGATGTGGCTGCACCCTTTGCACCAGCCCGGGCCGGACCTGGTGTCATCTCGGCTTACCTATCAAGTATTTATCTACATTTATTGCAGATGCGTTAAGCCGAGGTCAATACAATCGTGTGTTTTGAATTTATCTAATTATGAATACACTTTTTTAACGATTTTGTGCGCAATACTCGAACCAATTAAAAATTATAAATGATAATTGCAATCTGGCAAGGCTGGGATGAGGCGTATTATTTATAAACCATTGTTTATTTAAATGTGTATAATATAAACACACCAATGTTTTGAAATATAAAAGTCGTCACCGATATATTTTGAGCAAAATTAATATATCGGTTGAAATGCAGCGTTAAATGTTATGTAAGTGATAAGACGAGCGCATCACGCAGTTTGCACTCAGCTGCGGGTTATCGCGTCAGATGGAATTTGTATGAACCTTCTTATAATGTATTTAATAAAAGGCATAATCTTCTTCATGTTGAATGTCAACATTTAAATCTTATTATTATGTAAAATAAATAAAAAATTAATCAGCACCAGTTTGTTTCTTCTGACAAAAAATGTAGCGAGGTCTTCGAGGTCCAGGATGAAAGATAAATGAGAATACGGCGTGATCATTGACCACTTATCAAATTATCATATAAGTATAATAAAATTGAAATAAGGAAAGAATGTAAAGCCGATGTTAGTATAGTAAATAAGATTAAGAAAGGATCACTCAGGTGGTTTGGTCATATGAAACGGATGAATGAGGAGAGAATGGTAAGAAAGATATATGACGCAAGTGTTATCTGTTCCCACGTCGGCGAAACCCCTAAGGTTCAGAAAAGGACAAGTATAAAGGTTTATTGGATAGACAGAATGCACGGGGAGTACTCGATTTGCGTCAATACCATAGTTATGTATGTTTTCGTGACTTTTTTATTGTCATTTTGCATAAGAAACACGAGATGCCAACCCGCAAACTGTTTCATCCGTTTATTTTCCTGATACGGAAAGATACAAGATATGAAATTACAATGGGATGATCAGATCCTAAAATATATTCTACATAGGCCTTTTGCGTATGTTAACAATGAACATTTGGTCATATGGAACAGAGAGAACGGTGAGAAAGACATATGACGCAAGTGTTGATGGCACCAGAAGTAGAGGACGTCCGCGGAAGACTTGGCACGACCAAATAAATCAGATAATGAAGGACGGTTCTGTTACAAGCCTCGACAATCGGCGAGCTTGTATAAAAAGTTGTATGAATATGAATGAGGCGAGAATTGTGTGTCAAGACAGAGGAGTGTGGCACTCTGTCCTCTCTGCCTACTCCCGCGCGGGGAAACAGCGTGATGGTAAGTAAGTATAATATAATCTTAATTTTTTTGTGTTCTAATTCAATTGTATTAATAATTTTATATATATACAATAATATTTTATTTTACTTGAAATATAATCCCTGTTGAACTTTATAACAACCTAGTATTAAAGAGCTTAAGATATGTAACTTTTTATTTTCATGTAATGCTTAAGCAGGAGACAGGGGTTCGATTCTGTGCCAGAAAGATTTTTATTTTGTTTATTTAACTGAATTTATGTTTTTTTTTTTGTAAAACATTTCCTAGACAGAGGAAAAGAATTTTATCAAAACTAGTCAATGGAAATAGTTGAAAAATGTTTACATTAATTATATCCGGTTTCTTACGTTTGCCACAGTGACATTAATACTGGAACAAAAAACCGCCAGGTGAAAATCCAACATTCAATTAAATTTATTATACATATTACGACTCACCCTGACTACGTCCCGGAACTCCTGGGCGTGCTGTTCATCCAGATGCCCCAGATCCTGGAAGCGCTGCGACAAAAGCTGAAAGTCATCGTACGAGATCACCCCGTCCTTGTTGACGTCCAGCAGCCCGTGCAGAGTGCGCATCTTGCGCCTCCAGAACTCTGACTGGAATCGCAAACATTGCATTTTATTAAAATATGTGTCTGTTGAGATAGAATATATGTGAAAGTCTGTATTTGCCGCATTGTAAATTACTTATCGTCAATGTGATTTTAGTGAGTGTTTGTTTCTCAATATAAACTGTTGATATTTAACCCCTAAAAACATCCCCAATGCTTGGATATACCCACAAACTTTCATAGTTATATTAAAAGTATGTACTTCAAACCTGAAACATATATATGATTTTCATATATATGTTTCAGGTAAAGAACTACCCAAAAAATAATACACAATACCAAAAAAAAAAAAAGTAACTATTTTCTTTTTACAAATAAAAGTTATCATGTAAAAAATAATTGTAAAAAAAATTACTCTTTCCTTCCCTCCCGGTGAACTGTACACACAACATCGGCACTCGCCAGATTTTTTTTTGTGCCTTTCAGTTGATTTCTTAAAAGTGTTATCCGACATTTGTTTTTATGCAAATTTTTTGTATCTGAATTTAAAGCAACAAAATAATTACCAATTCTGGAAATAAATTGAATATGAATATGAAATTCACTTTAAATGCTGAATGACTCAATCCTTCCTCGCTCTTCTTATTTCATTATTGATTAGCATTAGCGCACCGCATGCAGCACGATGATAATAAAAACAATGATATTTTTATAGTATTTCTAATCAACAAGGGCAAGTAGCGCCTGGTTAAAGATGCGAGTTAAGACATTAAAGATGCGAGTTAAAGAGGACAAACTAATAGTGGTGTGATAAAAAGAAAAATTTGTAAAAAAGTAACCATTTCACATTCATTATTATTCAGTCGACATATCAAGGAGAATCGGTATATTATTCAAATTTCCTACATGGCCCAAGGCTGGTGATTTTAAAAATAGGAATGTAAATCAATTCCACCCGATGAAAAGGGACATAAAAGTTATTCAGCGTCACCTTTCCACTCTTGATGATGATCAACCATTAACGTATGCGAGACGACTATCGGGTTACATTATTTATAATCAAGGCTGTCTGTAATTTCAACACGCGAGGCTTCGTACGAAACCAGGCTCGTATAATTTTTTGCTCATGGTTGATTGAAAAATTTTCAGTGAAAGAAAAATAAATTAATATCGCAGTCAAATGCGGCGATTGTAATTGGCTATCAGCTCTGACCTAATTTATATGATTAAGGGACTGTGAATTCAATTGAAGTTTGCAAGAAATGTTGCAATCTTAGGTTAGATTTAATACAAACTATCTAACTTACCATCACGCCGTTTCACTGCAGGGATAGGGGACAAAGGATATAACGCTACACTCTTCTATCCTGGCACTCACGCTTCGTACACTTTCATACATGCTCTTAGGTTGTCCAATATTTGATTTATATATATATTATACACCAGTTCTTTTGTGAATCCTCTGTTCCTGCTGCCTTCGACACTCGTCTCGTATATTTTCTTTACTGTCTTCTCCTCGCTCATACCGCTCATCTCGGCAACCTTTTCTTTATTCTATCGACTACGCTACTATTTACGCGTTTTTTATACTTCCGATAGGTAGACCTGGTATAAAGTTTGAATATGTGCATTTAATGGAATGTGTAAATTTAATACAGTAAACAAAAGCGAATACGATTATCGGTTCGATTGGATAAATTTACGGCGGTGATATAAAAACATATTGTATTTTTTCGAATTATCGGTTGTGATAAAGTTTTGGAGGCTAATCAGCAGAGTTGGAAGATTTAAGCTGCAAGGAGAGCGACCACCAGCCCAGTTTCACAAAGGTCAGTGTATTTTAATTTGGATGGATTGAAAATACCAATAGAGAACCCAGGACTAGCTATCGAAGGGTAATTACGGCAACAGCTACAAATAATTCTACATTCGCTTCTCCACTCTGCCGTACATAGATTTGATATGAAATCGTCATATGGCGAATAATACTTTACATAATGCTAAATACACACGGGTCTCTTTTTATGCGTACTTTTTTTATGCAGTTTATATTTCAAGCCTTTTTTTAAAATAATTAATAATAAAATATGTATGTTTTATCTTACTCGTAATAAAGACAATGTATACTTCATTTCAAATTAAATACATGTTTATGTACTGTTTGAATATATAAAAGTAAACATAGAGATATTAAAATCACATTCATTCTTGCCCTGCTCGCGTCATACAGACCTGACCGTTTAACCAAGCACTATACAGCCATAATGATACTACGTCCAATACATCCAGAAAGTCATAGAAATAGAGGAGGAATATAAGGGCTTTAGCGCCCTTAAGGTGAAAGTTTTTACGAAAATGGCGCTATGCAAATTATCCATTATTATTATTATACAGGCTATTAAAATTCTGTCTGAAAGGTTTAGAATATCAGCTCACCCTCTCTTTTCCCTTGCACTCGGTATCAGAGTCTGAATCAGAATCGGAATCCGAATCAGGGTCCTCCTTTTGCCTGCGGCGCTGGTCCCGCTCCGGTTCGGCGGCCTTGCTGTAGCTGCGCTTGAGCATGCCGAAGGAGGCGGGCGCGCTGGCCGACAGCCCCTTGTCGGTGCTGCTGTTCCTGCGCAGCATGGATATGTCGATGGGGCAGCTGTCGCCCGTGCAGCCGCGGCTACTGTTGGTCGGGAAGCTGCGCTGCAAATTTAAACAATTATTCATCAGATGACCGACTTGTAATATTACAACTTGACAATGAAGAAATTGCCAAATTTTAAAGCGTTAAAATGAATATATTTTATAGTAGAAGAAATCACAGGAAGATGGGGAAAAATGTTAATAATATTTTTTTTGTATTTAAGAAAAATGTGCATACATGTAATATTTACACATTAACATTCTAACTATTTTCAAACTAAGCTAAATTGCTGATGCTACAAAAGTATCCAAATCCTTAGCTGTGTCTTACTGTGCATCACTAAAAATTCTGGGAAACAAATATAAATTAAATAATTTATAATATGGACAGTGAACGTATCTGTGTACCAGTAGAAACTTTAATGGCTTTATTCTAAAAACTACCACGACAACCCACCGCTGCAGACATAGCACTAGTAGGTACAATCGACGCATTGTAACTATTCGCATTACTATTGTTTACCAAGTCATACAATTGGCTATTTACTAAATTAAAAATTCCTTTCGGTTGATCTGTTTTGTATGGAGTTGTTACTTATGCTATTTTTTAACAGAATAACATTATAAAGGGTTACAACTGAGTGCAAATCATTAAAGTGTCTACTTCCTCTTTTATTAATTTGTGAATTTTACTTTCTTATTATTTTTAACATGTCGATTTCACGGCTGTTCTTTGCGTTTGAGCTGAATTTGGTGCATGATTTTTTTTTTATTTGGGAAAAACAAAAATCAATTGTCAACCTTTAATAAAAATAATTATAATATATTTATTACATGAAGGATTTTCAAAGAATAAAAGAATCATATTCAGTCATAAAAAGTGCTCTTAAAAACGTCCAAACATTTTTTATATAGGTAAGAAGGTATTATTTTACGTTAATACTTAAACATTAAAAATACTATTAAGAGTACTCTTAAATTACAAATAAATACATGGTAGGGTAGTATAAATGACGGATTCATTTTGTCTAAAGACGTTGGTTAAACGAAAGTTCATAAATATTAATTAAAAAGATATACATATAAAATCAATTTTATTGAAAAATATTGTTGTTGCGCCACCGGGATTCGAACCTGGATCTTCTTCCTAACCGGGGAAGGTGCATTATCCAACTATGCTACAGCGACAATATTTTTTTGTGACAAATTTTCGAACCTATATGTTACCTTTTTGATATTAATACATTTAATCGTTCCATTATTTGAAAGAGCCATCTACCTTATTTTTACAGAAAATCAAATACCTTTGAGTAATCTGATAGCAGATGCACGATAATGCTCCTTCCCCGAATAAGAAAGAGATCCGGGCTCGAATCCCGGTGGTGTAACAACAATACCTTTCGATAAAATTGATTTTATATGTATATCTTTCTAATGAATATATTTAATTCATATTTAAAATATCACAGACTTATGTTCTGAATAATTACAACTTTACAATAAGAATGTGTTCTCCTAATAAGAAAGTCCATAACACCATAACCTAAATGTATACCTACTGCACGCCACTGACTGTAATATATGATACTATATAATCATATTACAAACCATATTAGGTTGGGTCGAACTGACAGTGCGGAGCTCTAAGTGGCCAGTTTAACAACAAGCAGAGAGAGATTAGTTTAGTAAAAACAAAAGATAACTTGAAACCATTACAACAAACTAGTTTGCACTAAAGTTATTCAGTTATAGCGACCACAATAACATGCGAGGATAAGATAATTGATGAAAATATTAATATGTATTTATAGATGCAATCACAATAATAATGTGCCGAGAGATTGGCCGACAAATGGTTTTGCACAATGAATCGTGGGGGGGAAGCAATGGAACCAAATCACGGCAAGATTATAGATTGTATTTTTTTTAAATAATACTTTAATATTACACACGTGTTGGGTTATTTTAAATTGTTTAAAAAAAATGTAATAATTTCAAATCGATGGCTATGTTAGTAAACAGAACATGAAATACCGGTGCCCCGATAACCCAAGGAAATGCCATCAAAAATGTTTCCAATGTCCAAAAACGACAGTGTGGTGTGAAATTTCTACCCGAGGGATAATTGGCCCTAATTTTTTTAACCAGTGAGAGACAGTCACTGCTGACATATATTGCCGAATGATCAATGAGTTTTTGGTACCGCAACTGCAGCCGTTTCCCGGGTTCAACGACAGAATACAATATCGGTAAGACGGCGCCACTCCACACACAGCTAGAGTTTCAATGAAGAAGCTGAGGGTAATTTTTCCCAATAAATTAATCAGCAAGTACGGAGACATACCCTGGGCACCTCGATCACCGAACCTTACACCGTGTGACTTTTTTTTGTGGGGATACCTTAAGTTGAGAGTTTACAGCGACAATCCTCGAACAATTCAGGCTAAATTGTTGCTATTAAACCGACAATATTGTTTATAAAACATTAAATTAGCATAGTTAAACTCCATTTTGTCCGTTTGTCCATTTTTTTAAATATGAGAATAACATTGTAATTTTTTTATTTATTTAATATTAAACTTGAAAATTTTCCGTTGGACACCCTTCAAATTGTAATTATTTTATCCAATACATAAATATATTACGGAAGAATACCTAAAATATGATTCTCTATATATATAGTTATTACAGAAATATTCACATAATTAGAGGTAATGTCAACTCAGTTTACATCACCGGAGGAGCTAAGGTTAATAGAACCCGCTTAAATTATACCTACGACAATAAGTCTACATAACCCGAGCCAAAGACATTATTCACACACCTGAACATGATCTTCCGCTGTGTCTTAAAAGGAAGGGGTTCAACCAATGCGTATCTCTGAAACAAGTGCTCTCAATGATGGACATGGTGAGCATCACACAAAGAGACAGGAAAAGGAACATACGAATAAGAGTAGTTCAATGTAATTAAATGGCATTGGGCAGGCCATCTAGTTCGAAGGACAAACAAATGAAGCCGTCCAGTAATACCTGAGGGGGATCAAAAGCCGACTGGCCACACTAAAACCCAGTGGATTGATGACATCATCAAACTTTGCAGAAATATGTGGCATTGAGAGAAATATAAGCCACCTGGGGAGGCCTTCATCCAGCAGTAGACATAAAACGGCTGATGATGATGATGATGATGATGATAGGGATATATAATTTCTCATTTTCTGATGCACATTTTTCGAAAGGTAAAAAAGAGAAGCCAAGAAAATGAAATGGCAATGGGCTGGCCACGTCGGAAGACGCCCAATCGTTGGACAAACGCAGTCGACAGGCGGCCCTGAATAAAATAAAAACGCCCTAAAACGTGCGGCATCGAATAACAATGGCCAGAAAAATGCGGGATACACTCGGGGAGGCCTTCATCCGGCAGTGAATAAAAAAATGTCCGACGACGATGACAAAGATAAATCGCGCGGAGCAGTCCTACACTGCATGCAGTAAGGTTAGCCTTTCGAAAAATTTTGTGAATCTGGCGAAAAGATTAAAATACGAAATAACGAGAGTTGTCCACTCCCGGTGGCGTCACCCCGCTCCAACCGGCGACTCGAGCCGATGACAAAGCGACCAATCAATGAATTATTCACGAGGCCCGGCTGGACCGCCACCGGGCGCTACTCATTGACCCCGTTTCGAAGAGTGACGATTCCATTTGATGCGGGAGACGTCAGCGCGCTCGACTCCGGCGACGGCGGCCGACGTGTCCTTGGGAATAATATATATATAATATATATATATAAATAAATAATATTTATTTATTTATTGATACGGTACCGTTGTACCATTAATAAAAGTATTACAAAAACAATAATATCCTCATAGATGAGATTATTTAAAGAAAATTACATCAACCAAATATGTTTCAAGATTGGAGGGTAAGAATGGTGAACGTTATATTTGTGTAAAGTGATCACTTAAGCCAGCCGAAGACAGGTCGTAAGCCCTGTAATTTAATTACCTTACATACTTCTATATTTTTTTCCATTAAATATAATAAAAATATCTTCGTATCTATGAGATATCTGATATCTATTTAATAACAGCGCCTTTGTAGGTAAAAATCCAGTAATTGTGTGCTCTTGGGACATATTCAAATATTAACTCTAAAGCGGCAAATATAAAGCCGCCGATTGTGGTCAAGTTTGATCAGCAAATAGTGTTATATACTAGCGACGGTCGATTGCTCACTGCTAGGCCCTGCGGACGGCTATTGTGGCCGGGGGGAAATAGACGGGGAAACTCTCGCAGACCTGGCCGTTTGATCAAGCACTACACAGCCATAACGACACTACATCCAAGACGTTCAGAAAGTCATAGAAATAGACTGGGAAATCGTAATATTAGTATGGATTAGACAGCTCTAAAGTTATTTATTAATAAAGTGGCAAATCTTAAGTCAGATTTGATACAACTTTAACCCAGTGACTACACTTTTATTATATATACGGTAATATTCACACTCTTCCATGCATAACAATCCATGACTAAAAATCAGATTTTCATTGAAAGCGTAAGATCAAATCCTATCGATCTGTATATTTAGCCATGACACAAACCGATTTATTTATTTTAATCCTGCCGATGACGAAAATCTGAATATAATCTATCGCCAGGCAGCGTCGCAGATAGCCTGTTAACAATAAATTATATATTTAAAGCTATCCAAAAATGTCTAATTGGGTATTTATTTGCGTTAATTTATGTTGTATAGTGTTCCTTTTTTGATAATGAATTATAATTTAAACACAAAAAAATATTTAAATATTAATATTAGAAACATACATATAAAATCAATTTTATCGAAAAATATTGTTGTTGCGCCACCGGGATTCGAACCTGGATCTCTTTCCAAACCGGGGAAGATGCATTATCCAACTATGCTACAGCTACATTATTTTTAGCGACAAATTTTCGAACCTATATGTTACCTTTTTTGATATTAATACATTTAATCGTTCCATTATTTGAGAGTAATCTGTCAGCAGACGCCAGAATTATCAATTAATTTTTATAAAATTTTGGACACATTGATACAACTTTATTATTAGGAGAACACATTCTTAGTGTGAAGTTGTAATTGTTTTACGGAAAAAAATGACAAATAAACCATAAAGAAATTTTAATTTTGGCTTGTATATAAATGACCCATGAAATGTATACAGTAACAGTAACAAGCGATCCTCAAAAACAGATCAACCAATTTTGGTATACCTCCCTCTCTCCCGCCCGGAATAAACAAAAATTATTTTTTTTTAGTTATTACTCCCGACCACGTTGAGTGTATCGCGCATCATGTTTGAGAGATTTCAAAATACTACCGCAAGTTGTAACTTAAAAATTTCGTTTACAAGCATTCTCGACCTTTTTGTCAGACAATCGTCTGGTACGTAAAATTTGCTACAATATATTCAATAGAGGTTCGTTTTATCTGTATGGCGATCCGGGTCAGCGTCGAGAACATTACAGCGTGAGTGATCGGATACACATTTCGGCCGCTGGTCGCGTGATGCAATAACGATTATTGATATTTGAAACGTGATGCGCAGTGATAAGAAATCGGCGACAACACGGGTATGGGAGCATCTAATAAGGAGCCAACTGAGCGATATTACACGACACCAAGGAACACCGACTATTTCACCTAAATATTAGGTATACTTTATTTTAAGTAGATATATTATCAGGAGAACACAATGTGTTCTCCTAAATAATAAAGTTGTATCGATGTGTCCAAAATTTAATAAAAATTAATTGATAATTCTGGCGTCTGCTATCAGTTTACTCAAAGGTATTTGAGATTCTGTAAAAATACGGTAGATGGCTCTTTCAAATGATGGAACGATTAAATGTATTAATATCAAAAAGGTTCGAAAAATGTTGCTAAAAATATTGTCGCTGTAGCATAGTTGGATATTGCACCTTCCCCGGTTAGGAAAGAGATCCAGGTTCGAATCCCGGTGGCGCAACAACAATATTTTTCGATAAAATTGATTGTATATGTAAATCTTTCTAATTAATATATTTAGTTCATATTTAAGATATATTATCAACATTGATCCTGATAGACATCCCTACCTCAGAGACACATCAGAGACATTCTCACTATTTTTCTAAAATAAATCTGTCATCCTTATCACGGACTAGATTATGATTTCTCGTCTCGGATATTTGACAGTAAAGGTCTGCATCAGTCTCCAATTCGTGTATTTTGAAAAATACTCCAGCGTTCGACATTTACCGGTTTACGGGTTAGAGTGGTTACTGTCGGGGACGTTTGCCATAGTTTCGGTCGTCAACAATGCTAATTTTTTTAACGGAACAATTTCTTTTGTGTCTTCGTGTCCTCCTGACTTGTCTTATCAATGGCAACAAACAATATAAAATATCAAAAAAAAAAAAAAAAATGATTAAATGCCGTAAAGGAGGAAATTTGCAGGAGAATTACAAGAAATTGTATATATATTTAACTCACTCTAACTCTTAAAGAGTTTTCTCAATAGTGGGAATTATTAAATCAAACCAATGCATATATATATATGAAATATGAGACATTCAATTGATCTTAAAATTAAAAAAATATATATTTATTTATTTATGATATGTGCGTGAATTTGATTCAGGACCGGTTGTGCTTAATTATGATGGTAGACTTGTGTTACTGCATGGTTTGGGAAGGGTTAATGATGAGAGTTCGTCCGATCGTGATCTCGTCGTTTAATATACATTATTACGCATGATATGAAAAAATCTCACCACCAAAGTGACAGATATCGAACGCATAGGCAAAAAAAAATTCATAAATAAAGCATATTTCATGATTATTTGTCGCGCCTATAGACGTCTCGTTAAACGTTAGTAAAAAAGTTATTACTTATCACACAACAGGCCCTTGGTAATAGATGTCTCTAGTCTGCACACATCAGTTCGTCATTATGCTCAAAATCATCATCATCATCTTGCCTAAGCGGTCGGGTGGGTGGGTACCCCAACTCAGCATGTGCTCAATAATAATTCACCGAGAATTGTACGTAAATTTTGAAAAATATCTCGCCCACCGTGCGCACCGCGGTAAAACAATCGGATAGAAGATTCATTACGTCACAGGTCTCAGTTTGAATACTCTCACCCAAAAAGAGTACGTGAACACAAAGAAGTGCACTCCGCCGGCGGTGACGTCAGCGGCGTGCAGCAGACAAAGGGTGTCGATGCAACAAAAGCGTGCAGTGAAAAAAAACATGCTCTGTGTCATATTTTGTTTGCGTTATTTTCGATGCCCCAATGTGCGGGTGTTCATACAAACCATCTTATTCTCGCGGCTTTATCCGCTGGCCATAATATTGGCCATCTTCAGTTTGTTTGCGGGAAATATTAATACGTACATTAAAAACAAACCCTGCGTTGCTTAGAACTAATTATATGTGCAATAATATAATAAAAATTTACCAAGGTTAGGTTAGCTTCAGTTATTTAGCTATTTATTGATTATTCAACATGTTTCGCGATGCCTATCGTATCTTCTTCAGGAATCAATGTATACTGAAAATTAAAAATACAAGCATAGATAACTATAAAGTGATGAATAAGTAAGAACTAATATGAAGACAAATTTAAAAGGTGACTATTTGCGAAGAGGATTTGCTATTAACACTTTTTCTTATTTTTAAAATTTCACATTTATCTAACTGTAAACCCCTAATATTTGTATGTATTATTTCTAAACCCTTGTTAATATCAAAATAATGGTTTGTTTCCAAAAAATGATTGGAAGATTCTGAATAGTTAACAGCAATCTTTCCCTGCATTATGAGGTGCAAGATCTCGTACTTCCATGTCTGAGATATTGAACTTATCAAATTTTTATTGTTTAAATACATATTTTTCTTTATTCATCGGAACCATAACATCTTCATTCGTAACACTATCCCATCAAGCATATTTTGAACATTCTTCTGTAGAGCCACATCTCAAATGCTTCAAATCGCTTTAGCATTGTTTCAGTGAGTGTTCATGATTCCATTCCATATGTACAGCAACACGTAGCATCGTATCATTCTCATTCGCAATTTAAAATGCATGGAACGCGGAAGAGCAGCTCGCTTTATATTTTCCAAATAAGGGTGTCCCAGTTTCAATTTAATCTGCATCCCAAATTTTCCCACCCGAAATTCAATAAAATATGGCGTGACGGCATTAGTGACCCTCGCCAAAGATGATCTGTCGAATCCAGTGGCGTAACTAAAAAAATTGTAACCCAATACAAAATATAACGGGGCCTTATACATAGTGTAGGTATATATGCACTACATGGTTTTATACATTAGATCATAACTAAATTGTAACTATGTTTAGGCACTCGTAACTGAAAAAACCCTCGCATCGCTTTACATATCCGACAAATTGTAACTCATCTCGTTTATGGTAAGTAATTGAATTTATAAATAATAAACGGACATATCTGAAATACATTCCAATGAAGTAATATTACATAAAACAAAAAAAAAATCATCAAATAATTAGTTGTAAAATCAACAGATTGAAAGATGTCCGACGAAATTAGCGAGAAATAGTGTTTTCTCATGCTCTCATAAGACACGTAAGAAATGATTTTATGATTATTTCTACGGTGGGTTTTAAAAATGAATTTATAAATGTCACGCCACTGGTCACATCGCATAAAACGCTTGCGGGCATCCCGTGGGAAAGGGCGTTACAGAACGTCCACACATATAATTTAATTGACTATCATTTAAAAATAATCTGTTATCATTACTATGTAATAATTTTAAATAGTTTATTATCAATTTTCCCAACTCAATTAGGTGCGTGCATTCCGTCAAGAGTTGACAGATCATTAAAATTAATCGAATTCCAACTACCTGCGCATTAGATAAATTAAAATTCTCAGCGCGCCACTGGCGTATTACTCAATCAAGACGTTTATTATTATTTTTTTAAATGTAAGCAAAGGTGTGTTTTACAAAGTGTCGGGCAGAAAGCTATATGGAGAATGCTATTGGCACGTGTCCAGACTGCAAAACACCGTAGGCAGCATTAAAATATATAGCCTATCCAGTATTTTTAATAACTGCGTAGTTGTGTTGTTTGAGACGAGGACCTACTCAATGTCTTAACTTGTTTGATTTAATCAAATATCAGATATCTCATAGAGACAAAGGTATTTTTTTAATATATTTAATGGAAAATATATGAAGTACCAGGCTTACGACCTGTCTTCGGCTGGCATTAGTGATCACTTTATATAACGTTCACTAATTCTCACCCCTCAATCTCCACATTTATCAAATTTTTGAAAACAAATTTAAAAGGTGACTATTTGCAAAGAGGATTTGCTATTAACACTTTTTCTTATTTCTAAAATTTCAAATTTATCTAACTGTAAACCTAATATTGGTATGTATTATTTCTAAACCCTTATCAAAATAATGGTGTATTTCCAAAAAGTGATTGGAAAATTCTGAATAGTTAACAGCAATCTTTCCCTCCATGAGATGCAAATTTTTGAATGTTGTATATATGTTAGTATGTGGAGTCGCTTCGAGTACCACTACACCATCGCCATCTATGGACCAAATTTGATAATTCATTTTTCCCCTTTTTTAAACAGCATACGTATATGTCATCACTATGAGAATCTGATTTATTTTTAAATAATTTTAAAACAATATTCTTTATTTGTAAAATGTTTTTTAACATATTATACTAGAATACGCCTGAAAAATCACTTTTTTATGTATTTTCTTATTCTGACCGGTATATTATATTAGCAATTTTAGAATATGTCCAAGAACACACAATTACTGTATTTTTACCTACAAAGGCACTGTTATTAATCAAATATCAGATATCTCATAGAGACAAAATTTGATAAGCTTGGATTAATTTACGTAACAAAAAAAATAGGCGCCACTTGGCGTATTTGTAATGAAAATTGAACCAAATCGATACTGCACACCACCTACGCCATATTCTAATGATACATGACAATAAACATTTAGGCGGGAGTGATGTAGCGAGTGATGAGTGGGAGGCAGTTCAATTATAGTCAGTTAATTATTCTTATTCATGATATCGTGCTAAAAAAAAAGCAGTACAAATGTTATTATTTGATCATCATCAGCTATTAGCAGGCCTCCCCAAGATTCTATCCTCCGTCAATATGTGCCATGTCACCCCCACTGCTCCGGATCCTGCTCCTATTTCGTACATCAAAAAGAATTTGGGCGCGGAACTAGAAACTTTCACTGCCAACAATTCACATATTATATATATATATATATATATATCTGTCTCTTATTTGATTTTTTAAAACATTAATATTTAAGTTCAAATCCAAAAGAACACATAAATCTAATTCGTTTTTCAAAAAAAAAAATTACGCTTCGCTCCAATGTATCTATATACTTTAAAATTTAAAGTTTTTTCTCAATTTAATTTCGGAGTGACATCAGAAAGGAGACCATTTTAAATCGGAATTCTATTCGGAGCCTACCAGGAACGCAGAATAAGAAAAAGTGCGCCACACACCCACATTGTTCCCGATTTGACCGCTACCTGTGAATTCAAGGCCAAATAATAAACACACGCACACTATTACGAAATCGTATACACACAACGGGACGCCCAACACCTTCGCGGTTTGTTTACAAACAAGGCAAAATCCTTGAGAAAAACTGGAGGCCGAGTTTCACAACCCTACCGGCGGCCAAACTCTAATACCTCACCTTTCTAAAATCCAGCGAGCTTTGAAAATGATCTGACGCTCGATTGTATAACATCCCCTTACAGATTATGCATTCTTGTAAGCGACCGGTATAACATGGGATGCAACAGATTATCTAATACGGTGTACAATTTTCAACCATTGAAAAAAAGGGAGAAACCTACCACCCTTGTTCAAGAATTGTACGATACACGCGGGACATTCCTTTTTTTTAGCGTGTCAAATTTACTAACACTGCACAATATCGATGAAAAGCTCGATCAAGGTATATTTCGAAGGTCAATCTCTTAACACATCCTCTGCGGTGGTGGGTCAGATCTGACCCGGGTGTTTGTAAAAATACGAATCACGCTGCAAATATTCGTTTAATGCTGTTTTCCTTCTAGCTGATCGTTTATTAAATATTTTCAAATAATTTGAGATACAAATAAATATTATCGGACGAGATGTTTCAATTATTTTCATCCGGATTTACGTGTAAAAAATACTAATATATAAAAAATACATTTTAATTGTTTATAACCACTGTTACACGCCAGCAGGTAGTGAAATCGCCAATTGACGAGAAGTTCACATGCTAAGTGGATGTTTGTATTTTGGCTGTGTAGGGCGTCTGTTGATGCGTGGGAATATGTACATTATTCGTAATATTTTTTATTTTTTTAGCAGAAACATTACGGCACATCGTGCAATTTTATTAAATCATATTTAAAATGAAATATCTATAAAAAATCTCCCACAAAACGGTTGAAAAACCTAAAATTTGAGGTGGGTCTAAAATGACCCACCACCGCCGGACGTGTTTTGTTTTGACGCACCGGGCAGTAAGTGTTAACAACTTCGCCGAGCGAAAATAAACCCACATTCCATACAAATTCGAAAAAGTAAAATATCGTTTTATACTGGTATTTGTAATATACTGCTGACTATGTAATACGGGCCTTGGTTATATATTTCACAATAGTAGTTGTGTTTTACTAGATATAGCATAGTACAAATACTATGTGGCTTTAAAAATATCAATATATTATAGCAATTTTTGTAATTATTGTCTAGGCTTATTAGGGACAACACATTATTGTTGTAAAGTTGCATTTTCAGAAAATAGTTCTGTGTTATTTCAATACAAATAAAATTAATCGACTAGAAATATTCACAGAAAAAATCTGTCTATCGAAAAATATTTAGTTGTTACCGGAATTAAAAATTTAATGACAATAATAATAAAAAATTTGTAGCACTTTCGCGGGTAGGTGTGTAATGTACTACAAAAGAACGTTGTTAGGCGTATTTAGTATCTTTATAAACACCATTCAATATCGGACCTTTGGCACTTGCACATGAAAGGTTACTTAGTGTGGAATGCATATATGTTTCTGGCCCCCAAAGCCTATAACATTTTGCCGAGCAGTATGAAACAATTCTCGATGGACAAACTCAAACACCATCTCGGCAGCTGGTTATTGGGTGTCGGCAGAAAGGAAACAGCAAAGATTCATGTTTTTCTGTTTTGCATGGTGTTTCAATCGTGGGATAGCGAGAGTATTATACTTATTTATTATGTTATTAGAATTCTGTTTACTTCATTCCTAATATTTTTGGTTTAATAATAATAATTGTTTTCATTTGTATGATAGACAACCTGGATGAACCTGTCTCCTTCAGTGCAGACTTCGGTCTAGTTAAGGAGACAGTGAACATCTCTTACATTATGAAGCTTGTTCGCATTTTTTGTATATTTATAAAAATGTTTATAATGTATAATATGTACGTATATTAAGAACATTAACAAAATAAATAAATACAATAATAATTAAAAACACAGTTCATCAGCGGAAACCACCCTCGTTCATAAATTTGACAAGTCACCCATTATTAATCCTGTACACTATGCATTACTGTTCATATCATAATGGATTTACCGCACAGCAAGATTTATGTTGCAAGAGAAAATAAAAACGTATCCCTTGTAGATCTATAGCCGGGGTGTAATACAATAGGTTTGCAGTTTACTATTGGGGTGGAAATCATCCCCTAGCGAAATAGTATTTAACCTGGATTCGAAAAATAAGAAACACTTGGAGGGGGGGGGGTCTTCAACCAGCAGTGTATAAAAAACGGTTGATGATAAACGTGACTTTTGACTCATCTGTAAAAATATTATTAGCAACCATTCTAGTTAGAAGTAAACATTCAATAATTTTTATTAATACAAATTAAATTAACCAAATAGAAAAATATTTAGCTGCTACCGGGATCTATATAATTGTGGTTCATTAAATTTGTATGAAAAATACCACAGACCTATGTTCTGAATAATTACAATTTCACAATAAGAAAGTTGCATCAATGTGTCCAAGAAATTTAATAAAAAAATGAATTGTTAATTCTGCCGTTTGCTATCAGTTTACTCAAAGGTATTTGAGATTCCGTAAAAACAAAGTAGATGGCTTTAAAATAATGGAACGATAGATGTATTCATTTGAAAAAGTGTAACATATAGGTTCGAAAATTTGCCATCAAAAGTACTGTCGCTGTAGCATAGTTGGATAATGCACCTTCCCCCGATTTGGAAAGAGATCCAGGTTCGAATCGCGGCAGCGCAAAAACAATATTTTTCGATAAAATTGATTTTAAAATTTAAAAAAGATATATATATATATATATATATATATATATATCTTCCTAATTAATACATGTTTTGAATAATTACAACTACACAATAAAAATGTGTTTATTAAAAATTATTATTACATTGCAAGACGGAATTTTTAAAAATGAAATGACTCATTTTTGAAGTTCTTCTTTGGAGACGGGCCACACATATATATGATATTTATTATGTATTATACGGTTAACCATTGTTTACAGTAGCGCCCATTCGAGAAGCGTGGCGTGACCGGCCGGCCGGCAGCGCCGTGTCGCGATTCACAACAACGTCTGTCCGGAACGAGGTTGCGGTCGGCCGTGTTTCCTTCTATTTATAGAAGTTACGCGGCGGATGGTAGCGCGCAGGTGTCGTATGGGTGTACTGGGTGGATGTGAACAAACCCATCGAGCTGGTTGCACTGGAAGCGAAGAATTCGCGCATCGTCCGGGGCGACTATACTCGCTACTCAGTGGCGTACAGTAGGTATATATTTAGATTGTGCTGTTACCAATCATGTATGTATAATATATCTACTTTCGTTTAACCAACATCTTTAGACAAAATAAATCCGTCGTTTATACGACCCTACAATGTATTTATTTGTAATTTTAGAGTACTATTAATAGTGTATATAAAGTGTAAGTTTTAACGTAAAATAATACCTTCCTACTCATATAAAAATCAATATAAAAAATGTATGGACGTTTTTAAGAGAACTTTTTATGACTGAGCATGATTCTTTTATTGTTTGAAAATCCTTCACGTAATAACTACTCGAAATAATAATCATGTACCAAATGCACTTCGAACGAAAGAACGGCTATGAAATCGACACTTTAAAAACAGTAAGATAGTAAAATTCGCGAATTAGTAAAAGATGAAGTAGATACTTCAATGATTTGCACACAGCTGTAAGCCTTTCAAATGTTATTCTGTTAAAAAGCAGCATAGGTATCCAATTATATGACTTGAGTAATTCACTAGCTTAATGACAGAACAGAGTAATGTGAATAGCTCGATGCGGCGAATACACGAGAGCGTCACGGGTACAGCGATGAGTTGTCGGTGTAGTTTTTAGAACTAAGCAGTTGATATTGCATATTTTTTTGTGATGCAGTTGAACGTTAGCATTAGCGCCAGATGAAGATTTTGTTCATGTTTTCAATGTTTTTTTATAAAATATGTACTAGCATTTAAGGCACGTCCTAACACACTCTAATAAAAATAGTTCATCTACGAGGGCAAGTCAAAAACTATCTACACTTTTCGTATTTTTTTTTATTTACAGACTTTACGGGAGCCAAGCTCTACGTGTGGATGATTTGATAGGCAGAACCATGAGTGACGTTCAAAGATCAACGGATGAAGCGGGACTTGTGTCGGGACAGAAGAGTGGGGAAACGGCGCGATAGTGAGATAGTTAATAACACAATAATAATATTTTGCATTTTACTAGTACGGATCCGAGACCTGTTCCCTATTTAGTACCCATACGTCGTATGAAAATCAATTTAAAAAATCGTCCAAAAAATCTTTTTATTTTATTTTTTTAATAAAATTCTTACATGTCAGAAACTGTGACAAATTCAACTCAAAAATATTGTACAGTGTTAAAACACTGCGGAATATTTTTAAAAACATTAAATTTATGCGTTGTGTTTCTGATGCACGACGACTGAAGAATTCTGATGGCATTATTTTTAAACACGCTAGCCCCGAATATTGTCGATTCTTCCGTCACGGCCTTATCCAAAACACGAGGACTCGTCGTGGACTAGGCAAAGGGTGTTTGTTTTTCGAATTGGCGAACACTTTCTCCGGCGACAGCTGACAACTGATGCGTGCTCAGTTTGGCTTGCCATTTCACCATGAATAGACTTACGCCAGAACAACGCCAAACTTACCGTCCATCTCACGGTCGACATAATCGTCCGTCCGAGCGAGTAATTCGAATAACCATAGATCGTTTTCGGACCACGCAGACTCTCATTGATAATACGCATCCGCAGAGACGTCGTACAGTGCGCACCGAAGAAGCTGTTGTTTCTTCAAAAATGTTACAATCATACATGATTATTGACTTTTTTGTTCTCCAATTGAATGGCATTAATGTGGAAGAGCTGCGGCTTCAACAAGACGGCGCCACATGCCGCACGGCGCGCGCCACAATTTATTTATTGGAGGAAACATAATTTCGCGTAATGGACCTGCGAATTGGCCTCCAAGATCGTGTGATTTAACACCTTTGGATTATTTCCTGCGAGGATATGTGAAGTGGCTAGTCTACGCCGATAAACTAGAGACGATAGACTATTTGGAAGCCAACATCTGTCACCATGAGTGGTCGAAATTGGACTTGCAGATATATGCATATGCGCGAAATCATATTTAAACAGTAATGGCATAAAAGCCAACACCATGGCCATTACCAATTGTTTTATTTCATACATATAAAAAAAAAAACATCCTTACTTGCTGTATTTGTGCACACAGCGTACGATAGGTAAAATACAGCCAAAAAAAAATAGCACAAATAATCATATTTTGTAAAAACAAAGCCTTGAGAAAATTTAGATAAATTTAATAGCTCAATGTACACTTATAGCTTTATCGCAGATGATACGTGTCGAAGGTTCAAAAAAAAAACACAATCGCAAGTCATCGACCTTCCGGCGGTTTTCCGTCAATCTGGTGAGCTATTTTTAGAGGCGGAATTACGCGATTAGTGCCACTGTGCGATATCACTTGTGAAATGAACGTTGGCAGTTTGCTAAGGCTTCACTTGAAACCTTTTGAAAGCTATTGTTCAATTTAAATATGAGCCTCGCAGGGGGTGAACTCGGTGCGCCAGTGGGGTGGGGGTGTTTCAGAAACAGAACGTGGCAAAAAATACCGAAATACATACATTTAAACATTTTGCGTATTTCACATATCATTACTTCTATTTTGTATTAATAAAATATAAATAAAATTGATATTACGTAGTAGGATGGACATTGGCTTATTTAGTAATAATAACTAATAACAAGTTATTGATTAGTTAATTTTTAAAATTTATTTTTAGCAAAAAAAGAATACATACTTATTTTAGGTCTGTTCCAAAGCAATTAACTATACAGTTTTTATAAGTTGTATATTGTTAAAGTAAAATAAAAATGACTTTTATCTATATTTTAGCTGGTTTATCACAAATGACTGATTTCCGCTTTGTTATTTTTTGTTTAAATTCATTTTTGACCCTTTAATATCTAGTGGCAATTTATTAAATATTCGCGGTGCACAAAATGAAAAAGATCGTTGCCCAAATGTTGTATTCATTTTTGGCACTAAAATTTTTGCTACCAGCTACCGGCCACCAGCCACCGTCTGCTGACGGTGTACAGCTCGACCTGCACGTAGCCCACGCGGCCCTGCGCCATCGCTTTCATATCAATATCGGTCATATTCCACCGAAAGGGCAAGGACCTTTCAAATACAAGTTTCCGTCCAATTGTCAAACTCTTCATCGGAGCATATTGGCAAATGCATTTCTTTTAGTGCCGGTTGTATGATCAGCAGTAATTTTTTACTATAGTAAAAAATAAAAGTTACATCAAATATTAATATATAAAAATATTAAAATATTTACTTGCCGAAAGTACACCGCGTAGTAAACTCATTATACTCTGCGATATCCGATAGTAAAAAAACGAGAATCGATAGTTAAATATGGCGGACTTTTCACAGCTGTTCCAAAAGTCATCTGACACATTGATACTTTGAAAGTTGCAGTACGCGACAATGAATCATTCAATATGCCGGTATTTTAGTGATGAGAGTTCGTCCGATGATGATCATGGTTGTTTAATATACATTAGCACATAATACGAAAAAATATCACCACCAAAGTGACTGATTTCGATCGCCTAGGCCAAAAAATCTCTAAATAATGCATAAAATAAAGCACATTTCATGATTATTTGTCGCACCTATAGACATCTCCGTCTATGCTTTGACAGTAGTAAATTTGATGTATCAACAACCCGCAAAGGATTTTTACTACGGGCGTCAGTAAAAAGTTACTACTGATCACACAACCGGCCCTATTAAAATTCGAATTAGTTAAAATTGTTCATATAAAATAATAATAATTTTTATTGCAAAATCACCCCAAGGGCGCTTTAGACATAAATTGTTTATAATCCTGCATCATCTTTGTATTAAAAATTAAAAATTGTTATTTAAACTTATGGAAATAATTTTTTTTAAATGTGCATTTATGCTTAGATTTAATCTGTGAGGCACTGTTTCTTACGGCGGACGGAGGGCAGAGTTCCACGTTTTTAGGCCAGTCACTGCAAATGATCAGTATAAAAAAAAAAATGATTATAATAATATTGGATATTTGTATAGCGCCATTTTTGTAAAAACGTTCACCTCAAGGACGCTTTACACATCAAACTGTTACCAATAAATAAAATAAATAAATAGTTCTACAATTATCCTTGTTTTTTTTAAATTAAAAATTGTTATTTACAATTATGGAAATGACATGTTGAAAAGGTGCGTTTTTAGATACTTCTTAAATAATTCTCGCTAATGCTCACTATAATTCACTAATTAACTTAAATGATTCTCACTAATGCTCACTATAACTCACTAATTAACTTAAATAATTCTCGCTAATGCTCACTATAAATCAATAATTCTCGCTAATGCTCACTATAATTCACTAATTAACTTAAATGATTCTCACAAATATTCATGTATATTCGGATGGTGTAAAATTACGGACCAATAATATAGAAAAATAAAATAATAATTATCAGTGCATAATTATATTTGTTGCGTCTATTTGTGAATCTCTTTTATCGGTATTTTCAAACAAATTGCCCAACGATCGATAACCAACACGGACGCGTAAACAATGTGGAGTGCTCCGGCGCGGCCTTGCGCGGTTTTAGGTCGCCGCGTGTTGCGGCGAGACGCGGCCGGGCGCACGTGGGCTCCACGTGCTACGTGCGGGCGGCGAGGTGCGCCCGCGGGCCCTAGCGCTTACTACCCTACCTACCAGTGGCGTGCAGTGGGTATAGATTTAGGCTATACTGTGACACGTATTTCACGTACGTGTCTCTATTTTTTTTAATAGTGTGTACATAAGCGATGAGATGAGAGCAAAGAAACGGTCCAGCCTTTTCAAGATTAAAATCACGAGCGATGGTTAACACAAATACCAATAGGTGTAGCGCAGACGTGACGCCAGACAAACTGTAAATCTCAGGAAGCCCCACGGTAGACGTGCAGGTAGCTGTTGCAAGTGTTGATAACAAGTGTGGACTCATGCCTAAGGCCTGAGGCCCGGGGCGTTATCAGCCACGCGCGCGAGTTTGTCCCATTGCACCACGACACATATCATAAACGCAATCCATCACCTCACAAATCCTACACGCTGCGCAAGTGCCATGTTTGAGTAGCTTCTCAGTCTAGTAGTTAAGACGCTGGCCTAGTGATCGACACGTCGGGGGGTTCGCACTAGTGACGAGAAAAAATACTATGGCGTGATTGTGATTGATATTCGATAATAGCAGTGATTGGTAACTGTTACTGTGGTCACAGTTTCATTACTGATACGCGTGCGACGCACGATATCACAATACACGAAATAATTTTTTTTAAATATAATTTTGAACTAATTTACTTATACTATTCAAACTTCATTTACGTAAAAAAACATATTCTAGCAAAATTCTGATTTAATATCGTCACAAAGAGAATGAAAACCCTTAAAAAATTAGAGTTTATTTTTTGGCAGAATCTACTACTAGATGAATATTTTCATTTCATTGGCCAAATCATAAATCAATAAATAAAATTTGAAAAATGAATCACGAATCACGATATTCCCACATATTCAATCACTGATAGTGAGCATAATTCAAAGATATCAGTGATTGACTCACGGCTCGTGATTTTGAGCTCATCACTAGTTCGCACATCGTTCCAGGAGACCAGCAAGTTAATCTTATTTTCATAATACATATACAGACACGTATTCCGCATATGCATCTCTATTTAAAAAATAAAATAAAAGTTCTCAATTTCAAAGTGCTCAGCAATCGCGATATCCAACTATGGATGCGAATGGTACGATGCTGTGTATTTTTAATATAGTTTTAAGGAATGGGAGTATGGAACACTTATCGAAGCTACGACTAAGACGACTTGAAGCGTTTGAAATGAGGATCTACAGAAAAATGATATGGCTGGATGAACAGAGCAAGAAATAAAAATATCGCGACTCGAATGTTAATTTAATCGGGTGGGTACATTTAAAAGGAAACAAACTGATACATTACATCGGACTGAAGCGTCAATTTCAATTAAAACACGAATTAGTTGTATATGTGATTTTTTTAAATAGAAAAACAGTTGTCGGAAATTTTAATATAAAAATTATTTTTAATAGAAAATTACCGTTTAGGCTTGACACTCGTTACGAAGATAGTACTAACTTGCTGGTATTTTGAAAGCAGGCTCGAAACCCCGATCACTGGATCACTAGGCGAGTTGTCTTAACCGCTCGTCCAACAAGCGCGTCAAACTATTATCAAAGTGTCAAAAGAATTAACGACCTATGATGTGTATATTAAAAATAAAATAGAATTTATTAAGACACGATTGCTAGATTACGTCAGAAGAGTTGTTGTGCATAATTGAAAACGATGCACAAGATTTAGGGAAATGTTTATAACATTGAAATTTCATATATAAAATATATGAGTAACATAGTCGCCCAATATTTTGGGCCCGAGCACAGTGCCCACTGCACGCCACCTAGCTGCGCAAGACTACGCTATAATTGCAGCGTTATACACGTTTATTGTAATAAACAGATTGGCTTTAGTAGGCCAGTCTCGAAGGGCAGAATGTAATAACACCTATCGGCGGCGCCCAGCGCTCGAAGCGATAATACACCAAAAGGTGTACCTGACCATTTTTTTTTTTGGACGAATTACGAAACAATTTTACAATGCCATTTTTTATGATAAGTAAAAAAATATATATTAAAATTGTATTCAATCATCACTGGTATTGTCAACATTAGGTAGGTATGGTTTAATTTAATTTCGGCTAATGAAGAAGAAATGCAACTGTTAAGTGTTGCAAAATAAAGGTTTGAGAATAATACTAAAAAAAATAGATATACTTGGATCAGTGCAATGCTTTAAACCTTTAAACAGAAAATATATTTTAATATAATGGTATTTATTTATAAAATCCTAAATAAGAAAATATCAACATGAGCACGAGCATCGTACAAGAGGAAGGGATAGACTGAGACTGACATTCAGGAAGAAGGCTAAATCTCAGAAATCGATGATGTACAGTGCGATGAAGATTTTTAATGAAATGCCAGAAAACATAAGAAATGAGGAGAAATTGAATAGATTTAAAGTGAAACTGACCAGCTATATAAAATATAAATGTTTATATTAGAGCATATATAGGAGTGCTTATGTATGCACTATGTTAAGAATTAAATAAATAATTTTATACATTTACGAAGGAGCAGAGTTCGATCTATTTTAGTGATTTGCCTATTCGTAATTCTTCGATTAATCATAGTTACAATCGAACAGTTTAAATAACCATTTAAATGACGATTTTAATAACAGTTTAAATAACGGTTTACCTTGAATTATATTAAATTATATTATTTAAAAACGGAGTCAGCAGATAGATGCAGATGAGATAAAAGCAATAAATTGCAATAAAACTAGAAAAAATAAGAATAAATTCTAAAAATTAATTAAATATATTAATTAGAAAGATATACATATAAAATCAATTTCATCGAAAAATATTGTTGTTGTGCCACCTGGATTCGAACCTAGATCTCTTTCCTAACCGGAAAAGGTGCATTATCCAACTATGCTACAGCGACAATATTTTTAGCGACAAATTTTCGAACCTACATGTTACCTTTTTGATATTAATACATTTAATCGTTCCATCATAAGAATGGAACGATTATATGTATTAATATTAAAAAGGTTAGGAAAGAGATCCAATCCCGGTGGCGCAACAGAAGTATTTTTCGATAAAATTGATTTTATATGTATATCTCTCTAATTAATATATTTAATTAATATTTAAAATATCACAGACCGTCTGTTCTGAATAATTACAACTTCACAATAAAAATGTGTTCTCCTAAGAATAAATTCTATTGTATAATAATAAATTTTCGCATACAGCTTGAACGTTTTCGTAAAAAAATTATTAGCAGCAACAATGTCGGTGGACCTACAAGGTCCACTGCAATTTACAATATTCGTAAATCGATTGAAATTGCAAACCGAGGCCGATTGCACCCGCTGTGGCGGCGTGACGGCGAGCAGTAACAGCGCTCCCGAGGTCAGGCTAGACGCTCCGTGGACACGCGAGTCTGCCGGCCGAGATGTGTGCCGTGTGCTCGGAAAGCGAGCGCGGCGAATTGTCCAAATTCGAATAAAACTATGCTATCGCAAGGACAACAATATAAATTTTAAAAAATACAATCAAATTTAAAATACGATAAAAACTGATATTTCAACGTTAAATTTTCACTGTGTGTATATTTTAGTCCATGTGAAAAAAAAATTTTTTTTTTCACTTCAACACTTTTAATTAATTTCGATATTCGCAATTGTACAGCAGACGAGTAGTGAAAATCAAAATTGTTTAATTTTTTCAAATCGAAAAGCTAAAACTGAAATTATGAGTGATTAAAGATTTACGCACACGCTCGCAAGTAACTCTACCGAATCAATGCGAATGATTAAGCGTAATCGCACATAGCCGGTTCACAAGACTCGCCGGGAGTAACGGAAATGTTACGTATTTTTTTAGCAAGAGGTCAGACTTTATGTACAGTATTATTAAACAAACTTTCTAATTCTGTTATGATATAAACTGGTCCCGGCAATAATAAGGGGTATAAATCATATTTTCAAAATTATACAGAATAGTTGGTGTGACACCCGGCAACTATTTAGCAGGTACGGTAAGATTTATTTATATCCAAAACTATTTATCGTAAAAATCTATATATCGAAAAAATCTTTTTATCGAAATAATCTATATATCGAAAAAATCTTTTTATCGAAAAAATCTTTTTATCGAAAAAATATTTCATTGCTACCGGAATTCGAACCTGGACCTCTTCCTATCCGAGGAAACGTGTTAACCATTTATATAATCAATCAACTTTATATTGCGTTGAATCTCGAATAGCTTTAAATAAAACACTATAGAAGATGACAGAATTAAATTAATTAATAAATTTTATTAAAATTATATATATGATACAACTTATAAAAAAAATTGAAAAGATCATATAATTGTACGACCCGCGTTAATATCAGAGCGAGAGGGACCAGAGACCTGCGTGAAGCGGGACGCTCGACCCCGGGTCGGAAGACCGATAAGGAGATGAAGCAAGCGAATCGATCACCGAAGAGAGGTGCCCCCAAATAACGGACCGTACGTGCAGTGCGGAAGGTCACAACTCGGAGACAAACAGCGGTGCAGCGTATCGACCGCGAAGTGTGTGTCTGGCCCGGTTATCTCTCGTTACACCCGCAGACGATGGTTTCCCGATCACGTCGTCAATAATAATTTGAGAGTAAACATCGTGACTCAAATCGGTCGATACCTAACTACGATGTAAACACAGGCGATCGTCGACGCACTGTTAGGTTAACTAACCACACTCAATATTAACTAATCTATTTGTAATCAAGGCGTACGATTTATTTCTGAGAATTCTTTATGCGACAAACAATGTGTTCTGCATGTAGCTGACAAAAAAATCTATAAAACTGCATATTTGACTCTAATTATTCCAAATCCGTTACAGGGGGTTTTGAAAATAGGTGCTATATATTTTAAAAAAAATCAATATAGTAATTTTTTTTTAATACTAATTCAATGTATTAATTAGAAAGATAAGACGTATACAATCAATTTTATCGAAAAATATATTTTTGTTGTTACCGGGATTCGAACCTGGATCTCTTTCCAAACCGGGGAAGGTGCATTATCTAACTATGCTAAAGCAGACAGTACCTTTGTTGACAAATTTCAATTTTTTAAAATTAATACATCTACCTTTCCATTATTTGAAAGCCACCTACTTTGTGTCCAAATAATCCACCTAATGTGTCCAAATTTTTTTATAAAAATGAATTGTTAATTCTGGCGTATGCTTTCGGTTTACTCAAAGGTATTTGAGATTCCATAAAAATAAAGTAGATGGCCTTTAAGTAATGGAATGGTAGATGTGTTAATTTGAAAAATGCAACATATAGGTTCGAAAATTTGTCTATGTACTATCTGCTGTAACAAAGTTGGATAATACACCTTTACCGGATTGGATATTAATAATTAATATTTTAATAAATATCACAGACCGTCTGTTCTGAATAATTACAACTTCACAATAAGAATGTGTTCTCCTTAATCATAGTAATATTTGTTTAGTATTCTCATGCTTATGTGTGAGCAGTTCAAGCGTTGTGATTGGCTGATTTCATTTTAGGGGGTATAGCACCTTATATACTATTGTGTTTTAGGGTATTTTGGAACTAACCTTGATTTAGAACATGCAATACAAATGGATTTAAGTGGCGTTTGCGAGAAACAATGTGTTCTGCATGTGGCTGATAAAAAATCTACAAAACTGCCTATTTAACTATAATTATTCCAAATCCGTTTTAGGGTTTTTTTGAATTAGGCGCTACATACGACGAGTGCTGATGACACCTGAAATAGACAATGTCCGCGGAAAGCTTAGCATGACCAGGTAAGCCAGATACTGAAAGATGGTCCTGTGATGTTTAAATGTGAATGAAGGGAGATGTGTGTGTTAGGACAGATGAGTGTGGCGCTCTATCTTCTCTGCTAGTATGATAATAATTTAGCTATATTAACATGTTAGAATTCTGTCTGTACTCAGCTAAAAAAAAAACATATATACCAAGTCTATGGTACTTTAATAAATTAATTATTAATAATTAAAACAAAACTATTAATTGTATACGTTGAGAAGATATATTACAATTAACATGATATTAAATCATATAAATAAATATAGTTGTATTGATCAAAAAAGATAGTGGTGATGACGTAAGAGTACTAAAGACCAATCAGAATCAAAACGGTGTGATTAGAAATCGTTTGAAAAAGATTTCTGGGAATTAAGTAAAAAATTACAATAATTTTCACATCAATTATCATACTACACAAATATACAATAAAAAAGGCCATTTCAAATTCATAAATTCATAAATGCCGGGGAGGTCGACGGGCAGCGACGTCACCGGGTGCACCAGGTCGGACGAGATGGGCGTCACGTAGCCACGGCTCCATGCACCGCAGGAGGATTGCTCGAGATAGGAGTGCATACTGATACAATTATTTTTAAATGTGCATTTTAAAACGTTAACTCTAGTTCAGACCGGTCGATAAATGTGTGATAAAAACAAATTTAAAAAAAAAAAAAAATTATAAACAAAACCGGAACTTTATATTGCCGGTAGACAGGCTTAATGATTAAGCTACACACAACGTAACAAAACATGTAAAAATTGTACAGGAGAAAGAAAACAATAACAAGTCTCGCTTAAAAACATATGTAGAATTTTTTTTACAACTTTTAATTAGGTTATTATAGCTTACCGTTATTCGAGTATCGATTTTTCGATAGATAAATGTTTTATTTGATTAATCTGAAATTGGTTGTAATCAATGTTCTGAAAAAATGGTAAATTCACAAATAATTAAAAATGATCTAATTGATGGGTGTAAGCTGCCTTTATAATAGAGTGACATCAGATAGATCATAAAATCACGAATGATTTGAATAGCAGATGTTCTAAAATTCTCAAGATTTACGACCCGAAATAACATAATCTAACAGCTGAATCCATTGCCCCATCTGGAGAAGACTTTATGTATTAAAAAATAACCATAATATTTTTTAGAACACACTCCGCACACGATACACTTTTTTTAGTTATTGTTCTCGGCCATGTTAAGAATAGCGTATATCCAGGGGCGTGCAGTGCATACAAGTGTGCACTGCATAACTAAAAATTCTGGGAAACAAATATAGATTAAATAATTGCCATCTGTGCACCAGTAGAGATTTTAATTGCTTAGTTCTAAAAACTACCACGACAACTCACCGCTGAACCCGTGACATATTCATATTACTCTTTTATATATTTAAGCTAATGAATTACTCGAGTCATACAATTGGTTATTTACTGAATTGAAAATTTCTATCGGTTGACCCGTTTTGTTTTTTAACAGAAAACATTAGAAAGGCTTACAACTGCGTGAAAATCAATGAAGTGTCTACTTCCTCTTTTACTAATTCGCGAATTTTACTATCTTACTGTTTTAACGTGTTAATTTCATGGCTGTCCTTTGCGTTCGAGGTGCATTTGGTACACGATTATTATTTCGTTTAATTATTACGTGAAGGATTTTCAAACAATAAAAGAAACATGTTCAGTCATAAAAAGTGTTCTTAAAAACGTGCATACATTTTATATATTGATTTTTATATAGGTAAGAAGGTATTATTTTACGTTAAAACTTAAACTTTAAAAACACTATTAATATAGTAGGGTTAAATCCCAATCCCATGTACAACATATATTATAGTACATGATTGTATAATATCATTGGTAACAGCATAACCTAAATCTATACCAACTGCACGCCACTGCATGTATCATGTTATTCTGCGTGCGTTTTTCGCCCAAAGATCATTTTAATTTCGAAAAATAAAATAAGATGGCACCAGGCTCAAGCCGTACATAAAAGAGAGATGGTACAGTAGTTCAAAACCAAACTTTCCGTTTTTCGAGTTTAAAAAACGAATCATAAGACATGGTTAATAAATTTCTCACAATTATACCATGTCCAAAGCGCCCACTCACGTCGTTACTTACTGACTTACCATCACGCCGTTTGCCGGCGGGGTGCGCAAAGGATAGAGCGTCACACTCTCCTGTCCTGACACAATTTTCGCCGATTATTGAGGCTTCTAACCATCCTCTAATATCTGATTTACCTGGTCGTGCCAAGTCTTCCGCAGTCTTCTGGTGCCATATGTCTTTCTTACCATTCTCTCTTCTTTCATCCGTTCCATATGACCAAACTTTACGTTGTTAACATGCGCAAAAAGCCTATGTAGAATATATTTTAGGACCTGATCATCTCATTGCAATTTCCTATCTTGTATCTTACCGTACCGGGATAATAAACAGATGAAACAGTTCGCGGGTAGGCATCTCCTGTAACTTATGCAAAATGACACGAAAATATACATTACTATATTATTCCCCGTGCATTCCGTCTATCCAATAAACCTTTATAACTATCCTTTTCTGGACCTTAGGGACGCCGAGGTATTTTTTGTGGAACAAAAGTGTCGCCGTGCGTAACAATCCAAAACCACGAAAAAAATCGGCTTTCTACACCATCCGGAAGTGCAGTGAGATCAGATGCAGATGAAAATTGTCGTCCAATCCAGGACTAATCCATTTGCCACTATTTCGTTTCTGAATCCAATTCGGGTTGAGTCAACTAAACCATAATTTTAATCGATACATTCCACGGGATCTTATCCCAACACATGGATTGGGTAAAGAACAACTGGAGGGGGTGGGGGAGGGGGAACCCACCCTTTCCCGGGACCGATTTAGAAGCTAGGGCTTCCTTGTCAGTCCCACTCATCTAGGCTAATAAAAAAATACGCGAGATTAATTCAATTACATTTTAACAACTACAAAACGAAAAAGGAGAAGAAATTTATGATGTTTATTAAGATTAAAAAAAAAATTAACTCTCCAGCGTCCCTTAAGTGCTTGCTGTCTCTATTCATAAAAAATCATATTACATAAATCCATAAAAAAAAACATAGTATTACATGCAGATGGAAAATTAAGGTGCAGTCAAAAAAACTCCCAAAAGAGGGACAGTGGACGAGACACAAAATGATTGAGTCACCCCACACACGGACTGTATTTGCTTTATAATTCTCGCCACGAAATACATGCGATCATTTTCAAATAATGATTCTAATCGGTCAATCAATGTTGTCGGTATAATTTGCGGCCCTGCGCCGCGTGTGTTGACTCTTGCACTCCAGATGGCGCACACGCGTGTGCACATTTAATAATAGCATTTGTTATTTTTAAATTCGCAATATAATCTATTGTATTAGTGCACGTAATCAGAGCAGTGATGAGAAAAAATGCAACTCTTGACTCACTGGTGTGATTGTGATTTATATTCGATAATAGCAGTGATTGAAAACTGTGACTGTGATCACAGTTTCATTACTAATGCGCGTGCGCCGCACGATATCACAATACACGAAATAAATAAATAAACATAATTTTACTTATAATATTCAAAACATATTCTAGCATATATAATTAATATACATCTAATTTAATATCAAACCATTTAAAAATGGGAAAAAATATTTTTCGGGTCAAATACATAAAACGTTTTGGCAAAATCTACTAGATGGCGCTTATCACGAATTATAACGTCATTCCTTTATGAATATTTTCGTTTCATATGCGCCGAATCACGGTTCACAACCAAATAAAATGAAATACGAATCGCGATATTCCCAGATATTCAATCACTGATAGTGAGTGTGACTCGAAGATATCAGTGATTGACTCACGGTTTGTGATTTTAAGCTCGTTACTAAATCAGTGTTTAGACGTAATGGCAGTCATTAAACTATACTAGGCGTTGTAAACAGATGGGGGCAGTATATAATAAAATATACGAAGAAAATTAAATGGCACGTCGGTCAGCAAGTCAGTTGTACCGAAAATACGTGGCAGCGAATAATAATGTATAGATAAAAATGGAAGACGCTTGGGGGGGCCTTCATCTAACAGTGGATAGCTGATGACAATGAATATTGGGTGGTGGGCCAGCTTGAATTTGTCATGAAGCTGTTTTTATTAATGTCTTTTATTAATTTTGGGCATCTTGCGAGAAGGGAAGATAGCTTGGAGAAGCTTGTTGCGATGGGTCACGTCGAAAGACGAAGAGGAAGATCCCCTACCCGTCGGACCGGCCAACAGACAACTTCTCTGGCGACAGGCCTGAGACCATGGAGGATCAAGAGAACGGGAGTACATGAAGACTGCGCCACCCAGTCACGGGGACCGACATGAAATGATGAAATAATAATAATAGTAATTGTATTATTATCTGTACACAGTGATAAACGCACACGGTCAGGTTGGTACACTGTTACCGTGACTAACCATAAATGCCATGAGCGCGTTGACACGCTAAACTTTGCATGTCACGCCAAGCTTTGAGCGTGTTAACACGCCGTTTTACCATCCGTGCACGACAGGTCCCAGCTTTTGATAGATAAGTCAAGACCCCAGTGGGAGCGACCTAGGAAGTGACGGGCCGGCTGTGTGAAAAAGTAGAGCTGGAGATTAATGGCCAGAGATACGAGTAGGCGGAGTACTTGTTGAAGAGGTCAAATCCCACCCTGGGATTTAGTGCCGTGAGAAAAAAAAGAACTTTCGAAAAAATGAAAATTATCGTGAGGCAACCGAAATTAACAGTTGTGTGTGCAGTTGTCTGTGTGAAGTTGTATATATGTGCAGTTGTCTATATGCGCTGTCATCTGCGTGTGCAGTTATTTAGTCACGCACAACCATCGCAAAGTTATCGACCGCCTCGTCGGTCACGATTAAAAAAAAAAAAAAAACTTCCTCACCGACCGAGCGCCGTTTACAATTTTGGCCAACGCGAAAGAAATGAAAATGGCGTAACAAAATACGTGACCGACCGTCCGGACAGATTGCGGCCGAAGACGAGCGGCAGCATCCTGTCGACGCTCTCGCAGAGGCGGCAGGTTCGACGGACGGCGTTGGCCCGCGCGAGCGACGCCACAAACAAATAATGGCCCGAGCACTGTTTCGGTGGCGAACGGCCATCTTGCGCAATTGCGGCGGTAGCATTGGCAGGCGGAACGTAAACAAGTCGCGCGCCGCCAGACGCTCACCGGTAATTAGGTCACGACAACAACAACAACAACAACAATTAGTTGTTATACCGAAGCTGGCGAGGTTGACAAACCGGCATTATTATTATTATTATTACATGTGCAATTTTTACAGCCGTAACTGCGCTAAAATTCCACCAAAGTAGAACGTTTTTGTTTACAACTGTGAAGTTAGTGCTGATGTTAGAGTCAAGATGACAAATATCGTCAACTAAATTGTGTATGCATCAATAATAATTTAAAAAAACAGAAATATGAAGGAGTTCGCGATATATAAAATATTTTAGTAGTTCAAACTCGGCAACCTTCAAAACTGTTAGAAGCTTGAACAACAATATATGTATATTAATGGATTTCTTACGATTAATGATAATCCCTGTAGTCTGGTTTAAAATACAAAATAAATGCTACACCTTCTTCCAAAAACAAGCTTAAATATTACAAAGTGTTATTGGTTGAATCTTAGTATAGATGGTAGCGACAAAAGCAATTAATTTTGCACTTAATCCGATTTCGAATAAATTATTTTTATTTTTAAAAAAAGCAAAGTTTGATTGTTAATAAATTAAAACAATACGTAGCTGATAATGCTAGGCCATGCGGGCGGCTATTGGTAACTTGTGCATCCATATTATATTGTTTTAGATGAAATATACATACTACTGAAGTCCTGAGCCAATTTAGCCGCCCGCAGGTCCTAGCAGCAAAAAGCGATCGGCTGTCGGATTGCTTTCTGTTTTTTTGCAATGACGTAGGCGATAACTGATATTATATAGCATTTTGTATTGCTGTTCCAGGAATTGTACAAATGGTGTTTTTACATATTAACTTTACATTAATATTGTCATAATTTGACAGTTCTATAGCGATATGACCATGATACATGACATGATGACAGATGCTCAATGTATTTGCCAGCCGTAACACGATTTCGCGGATATATATTTACGTACTGTTATTGAATGTATAAAAGAGAAAAAACATTTAACTTATCTTAACCTTACATAAAAAACACATACACACACAAACCTGGCCGTCTAATCGAGCATTATATAGCCATAATGAAACAACATGCAAGACTTGTCATAGATACAGTTGAAAATAGATGAGGATACGTACTATTATTACGGATGATATGAGAAGACAACCGCATTAATAAAAATTAGAAAAAAAATAATACCTTCGCAGATTCAATTATCTATGGTTACAGACGTTATCCACATTGGTAACATGGAATAGATCCACTTCCGGATGTTTCGCTAACAAAGCTGCGTCATTAGGCAACGCGCTTGACCAATAACGCATGTGTTTTGTTGACGTTCTTCGTCACATTTGGAACTTTCACACGTTTAGTATGACAATTTATATTTAAAAATAGCTAGACGCGATTTAACTAAATTGAGTATTTTTTAACGCAATAATCTACAAAAATATAATCGTTATAGAAGATTTATTTCTCATGACAATGCATTATCCTATCGACGAGAAAACACGAAAACAACATTTCTGTACGTGACGCAATTGGCCCTGTGCAAAAAATGAGTTTAACCAACTGGGCTAAAGAAATGTACATAAAGTCGTTCCCACCATCGGCGCTCCGTCGTGTTTTGTATGGCAATTTGCAATTCGGACACCGAACAGAGGCGCACGGTGGTCTCCGCAATTGTATTTAGCGGCAAACTGACTAGAGGTGCGGTCATACACCCGCGATCCGATCTGCGGGCGAATCAGTGAAACTAACTAGCATCTGAACAGGGTTGTATGACGGAGTAAAAAAAAAACTAATTAAATATGAGGCAGAAAGGAAGGCACTTGTCGGATGCTGGTTCATTTGTTGATTCCTCTCCACTACAAATACAAGCGTCGCGGGGTGTATGCCAACACTCGCGAAAATGATTATTATATATAAGCGAGATTAAAGTGAGATTAATTAATAAGCGTTAGCGGAGTAAAACGGAGTGAAGCGACTGTAGTTATCCGTGTAAAAGTTCCAAGCGCACTGAACTTGCTGAAGTTGGAAGATTTCACGAGGCAACAAGTCAAACGCCAAAAAACTCATTAGAATTTAATTCATTTTAAACAGCGTTAACGATTAAAAATTGATTACTGAATTTGGCATCAGAAATAGAGGACGTCCACGATCGACCAGGCGTAACCATGTAAACTATAAAAAAAAGACACTTGGAGGTGGTCCCGTTAACAGTCGATGAACGTGAGTGAGACGATAAGTATTTATCAGGATAGAAAAGTGTGGCACCCTATCCCCTCTGCCTCCTTACTTATCTAATACGAGTGTGGTTTGATAAGTAACTCTATTCAATATACTAAAAGATGGCGCGTTAGTATATGTAGTCATAAAGTTTCCTTTCTCAAGTCATTCTGACAGTAATTCGTTGTTTGACCGTAGTTCAAACAGAAGTATTTCGAGTAACTGTGATAAATGGGTTGAATTGGAATGGTCACCTGGACAAATGTCTGATGCAAAACCTGTTGTTCAAAGAAGATTATGACGTCACCCAGGATGCTCATTCAGTCGGTATCGCGAAATGGAAATGGACAGCGGAGGACAGATCGGAGTGGAGAAACAGCTGTTGCGGCATTGATAGTGAAGAGTGGTTTTCATCTAACAGTGAAACAAGCCCATCATCTGAGAAATTTCAATACTTCTATTCGTCAGTGGCAAGACTGGTTCCAACGCTAATCAATTTGAATACATCACAATTGACGAAACGTCCAATATTGTATACATAATAATAATCGAAATTGGCTGTGTTTGATAATAAATACATCGTATTTTTATTCGTTATCTTTGTTTTATTAACCACTTTAATGAGTTTAAAATACATCTACCGGTTTCGAAAAATACCATTTTCTTCTTCAGAAACTTCAAACGTCAAAACTGACAAGCTGAATGTATTTAAACTCAATTAAGTGGTTAATAAAACAAAGATAACAATTAAAAATATGAATTTTAACCACAAAGTTCATTTTGCTAATTTCAAAAGTATAAATACATCGTTTCACATGATATTAAATTCACATCCACATTGAAATATCTACAATTTATACAAATTAACGCATTATCGTTACATTTATATAAATATTACTAGGTATTAAATTATTAATATTTTTCGAAGCGCCCGCACGTTAGGGCCCTAACGTTCCCAATCCGGCCCCGCACTCGGTGTCGAGTCCTATTTTGAGTTCAAAGGCAGTTGTTTACAATTTGCAGCGATGCGCGGCAGGCAGGTACAGAGACGCGCGGTATTTAACCTTTACCATACCGCGATATAAAATACTCGTACGCAGCCACGCTGTCAACTCGTGTTACTTAAATGGCTTTAATGGCACGAATTTACTCTAAATATTGAGCGTTCAATTTTGAAAACAATGATTAATAACGTAATTTAGAGCATTCTTTAAGTCCTATACAATGTTCCCTTCCTTCATATCTCTTTTCTTTTAATTAGCGAGAAAGAGACAATTATATTTGTATGTTTGTTCTTATTTTCACCGTGAAAACAGTGTGTGATCTCTGTCTTTCATATCACAAATTGTATATTTACCAACGTATTAATTTTACAATGAATTGAATGGAAGAAATAATTGTTTTTGTACGATTCTCTTTTCAAAATTGATTTTTCACTAGGATTATCTAAAACATGAATTTTATGTCGCATGTATTTATCGAAATATTACAGGTTTAATTATGATGGTAGACCTGTATTACCACATGATTTGGGAAGGGTTAACGAAATATTACAGGATTTATTAGAGCGGTAGACCGGTGTTACTGCATGGTTTGGGAAGGGTTAAGCAGGCTTTCATTTATTCAGAGCAGAGCGCTAACTGACAACCGTGCTGTAAGCAAAACCTCGCAGCGGTGTTACGCCGTTTTATGATATCCAACATTCTACATGTTTATTCAGCGGGTCCCGCAGCAAAGTTCGTCACGATAACTGAACACTTTTATATTGTGTAATGGATCGATACCGGACGCACAAAAAGCATCGGATAGCTCTCACAAGTTAAGCCAGCGCTCTGCTGTCTTAGCTATTCCACTAATACACTAGTGTCAAAATGTCAAATAATGCAGATCTTTTATGATAGAGTTTAATGCATTGATTTACATATATTTTTAACATAAAAATGTATTAATTATAAAGATATACATATAAAATCAATTTTATCGAAAAATATTGTTGTTGCGCCACCGGGATTCGAACCTGGATCTCTTTTCAAACCGGGGAAGGTGCATTATCCAACTATGCTACAGCTACAATATTTTTAGTGATAAACTTTCGAACATATATGGTACCTTTTTGATATTAACACGTATAATCGTTCCATTATTTGAAAGTGCCGTCTACCTTATTTTTACAGAATCTCAAATACATTTGAGTAATCTGATAGCAGACGCTAGAATTATCAATTCATTTTTATTAAATTTTGGACACATTAAGAGTAATGTACTGTGTGATCGGTTAATACACGTTCCGCGGATTGGAAGAGATCCAGGTTCGAATCCCGGTGGCGCAACAAAACAATATTTTCCGATAAAATTGATTTTATATGTATATCTTTCTAATTCATATTTTAAAAATATATTAACCGAACATTTGGAAGCTCGGGGGGTACAATAATGCCGATCTATAGACGTCCACGCTTATATAATACTATTGTAGGAAGATAATACCTGGAAATGAATCACAAACATCTGCGAGTGTAAATAATAGATGATTCTAGAAACTGGAGACTGAATTCTTAGAAACAATAAATACGTAATAATCTGCAGACATATATATATTATTATGTAGTCTGTTGGTGGCTCAATACCGGTTGCGTGACATGTTACATACATGTTCAGTCAGGACATGTATTTATGTCACATGTACCATTGAGTTGAATCAAACATCAAATGTTTGAAGAAAAAACTGAGAAATATTTTGCATATATTGTAGTTATGAATGAAAATGTACATTTTGAAAGCGAATTTACGAAATGTTTGTTTTTACATCAGCATTTTTTAAAGAGACAATTCAATAATATAAAATTTTTTTCTGTATATATCATTCTGGCTGATTTCATTTTAGTGGGAATACCAACTTATATCTTGTCTGTTTTGGGGTATTTTGGAACATACCCTGATTTTGAACATGCGATATCAATGGATTCAAGTGGCTTATGCGAGAAACAATGTGTTATGTCATGTAGCTGACAAAAATCTACAATACTGCATATTTAACTATAATTATCCGAAATCCGTATTAGGGGGTTTTGGAATTAGGCGTAACGTATTTTTTAAAAAAGCAAGTATTATAATATAAGATTATGTGTGAACAGTTCAAGCGTTGTGATTGGCTGATTTCATTTTAGGAGGAATAGCAACTTATATTCCGTCTGCTTTGGGTTATTTTGGAACTTCCCTCATTTTGAAAATGCAATATCAATGGATGTTATGCATGTAGCTGACAAAAAAATCTACAAAACTGCATATTTAACTCTAATTATCCAAAATCCGTTAGAGGGAGGGAGCTTAAATTGCAAAGGTATAAACTATTAACATTTTTAAATTTGTGAAGAAAAAACACGTTTCAAATTTCTAATTGATTTAAATTCTCCAAGCACAGCTGAAACATTTCTTAGCCAAATATTGCAAAGACACCCCCCAAATACTGATGTTAAGTTCGTCAAATAACGTACGTTCCAGGTATTTGATTAATTGCATATTTTTTAAACCAGTTACGAATTGAATAAAACGTCAGCAGAATGAGAAATGCACAAATCACCGCGTTCACGACATTTGGATATTAAATATTGCAACGTAATAAAACGGATCGTTCAACCGTTTGGCATTGAACGATAGCGCAAGTATGAATACATAATAATATTGTTTTTACGCAGTACAGTACATAGCAGTCATATTACTTACCTCGTCCACAACAACAAACCCTCAAGGGCAACCTGACCTGATACCGCCTTCAATATTGGACCTAAGACCCTTTGAAGCACGATGTAAACATTGAAATTTCGATCCCTTCGCGTAAAGTATCGCAAGTTATTATTTTTTTATTTTAAATACACGAAAAGTGCAATTCTGGCTCCACGAAATGGGGAGAAATTACGCCTAAGAACTTTTAAAGGTCCAAACCTGAGAATAAAACTACTACAACAGTATATTGAATTACCTAATTGCATCCATATATATATATACACATTTTTTGTACATTGATCATTGCACTTTGCTTACTGTTATACCGGAGGAACACTGTCTGCTATAATACAGTCAATTACTAGTGTAGCAGGCAGGGTACCCAAATATATGTCTTACTTTCTTACTGATATGTTGTATTTACATTGTCGAATTTTATATCCATATACCCTCGGTACATTTGTCTGATATTAGAAATATGACGCAATACTAGTAGTAGTTAACTAGGTGAAAATGTATACTAAATAAATATTAATTTGGAAGAATAATACGTCAGACCGTTAGACATTATTTATCAATGTAAGTACATAATGCATGTAAAAAGTGAACCTACTAAATGTATTATTATTATATAATCTTTTTATTATTTAATAAAAACTAGACCCACAAAACGTCTTGATAGACGTTTGTCTGCAGATACATTTATATCCATTTTGTTACATTTAATATAATCAAAACATAACAATTAATCACTTACAATTGAAACAATTCATTTCATTCTTACAGGTAAGACAGGTTATTATCGATAAGTCATTTTTTTATCATTTCTTTCAAATTGTGAGAAGGCGTACTCTTTTGTATAAACCCGGGTAGTTTTAACTTTTTAGAAATTCTATTGTCCTCGATCCATACTTATTGGTGATTTTGGAAATTGTTAAATTCAGATCAGCTACACCTCTTGTATTTTTTCCGTGTGAAACCACCCTATTTTATATAATTTTATTTTATTAAAATGACAGACAGACCCGTGTACAGAAAGAAAGTAACAATTTTAGATTATTCTTCAATTTAAATGCTTTTAAATACATCACTAGGCCCTGCTGGCAGTCGTTGGTGACCGCTGCGCTGGCTGTCGCCGATTGCTTTTTTGTCGGTGCATTCTGTCCCTGGAATTGTGCAAACGTGAAAAATACAAACAAAACATTCACGTCACATTTGACAGCATAAGGAAAGAAACCATAGAGCGCGACGCAATATGACCATGAGACATAGATGAGATGACAGGATGCTTTTCTTATCCATGACAGGAGTCTCACAGCAAGTTTAAGCAAGTACTTTACAGCCTACGGAAGCAAATGACACTAACGAAGTCGCCACATCCAGAAAGTCACAGATATAAACAGAGAAGCGTAATATTATTTACATCATTTTTAGTCCAAGTATTTCGCTTGTGTTTGATACATTTTTAGTGGTAATTTTTATATACATATATTGTGTTCTATAGCACATAATAAAAATCAATATTCCAACATAAAATATATGCGAATTACTATAACTAAAATTATATATTTGTTAATTACTAAATTGCAGTTTAGTCTTATCGTACTGCGAGACTGATCGGTTAATTTTCTATTATAATTGATACCTACTTTATTGTACACTATTTTTTATTATTATTTGATTTCAATCACGTATTTTTTTACGTTGAGTATTATTTATAATTAATTAGTACACATCGAAGACTTCTTTCAAAATGTTATTTTTAACATACCACCATTACAAATTCAATATTAGACGCCGATATAACATTAAAACCGTTTAAATTTTTAATTTCTTACCCCTGCAACACGAGTTACGAGCGATGTAACGTTTTACACTCACGCCCGCTGCTGACTCTACCGAGTATTTTGTGGAATGGAGTATTGTCGCTATCAATCGGTGAGGTGCGGTATCCACAAAACTGGCAATTAAAACAAATGATGTTGTCGAAATTTGTGTCGGGAAAAAGAAAGTTTGCAACTACGTGAGCGAACTTCGCAAATAAACACGAAGTCGTGCGGGCCAAAATTGCGACATTAAAAAATGTGTACAATTTTCTGAAATGCTCATCATCGGTTCAGCTCTGTCCCACAATTAAGGCTCGTCGCATAAAGAGTTACAGAAAATAAATTCAGAGAAATTGCATTTTTATATTAATTATCATATTAGACTGCTTCTGTTGAGATACGATTTTCGGTTCGGACGGACATAACATATATGATATTAAAACATTTTGTCTATTATTTTTCTGTTTTCGGAGGCAGGCCCTGCAGAGTTTAGAAACTTCAAGCGACCATCGGCGTCTACCAGACCAGTTTCACAAATGTTGGTGTATTTATATTTGCATCGATCGAATGAAGGTATTCAACATTACCGACAGAAGACCCAGGACTAGCGCTATCGGTGTGTAATTACGGCGACAGTACGCCAACACCGTGAATTTGAATTAGTTAAAAAAATTAATGCCTTACATATCAAGCGGTGATTTTTGCATTTAACTATATACACAGTGATAAGCGCATATACGTCCCGCGTGCAGTTCTTCTCAATGTTGATCAAATCATTTTCACATAGTTATATCGCGATGTATATACAATGAAGTCATCAAAGTTATTATGTGTGATGTGTGTACATATGGATATCTTCTCCCGACAATTGACCGGCGGCAACACGAGGCCACTCCGTGATCTGGAGTGAGGAATTATATCTCCTCGACCTTGACCTGACCGCCGTCAAGTTGAACATCTTTAGACGTAATATATAACACCTCTTTATAATTATATAAAGATAAAGATGTTAAAAAGCTGCAATATTTGACAATAGCAATAACCTAAACCTTACGGAGAATTCCAGTGGCTCTCCCTAGCGCCCTCCGCGCGACCCGGGCACGATGTATATCTGCCGGACTGTGACAGAGTTTTAACGACTTCAACATATAAATGTGACGTCTACCCTCCGTTCTACAGCTTCTATAGAATTTAATACGATAATGACGAGTTTCGTCTCACATTGATACTTATTGTACAGGTGTGGCTCTGGTGCGATGATACCGGACCCAACCTGTAACAGTTAATGCCTGAATGTAATAAATAATGTGGGTTAAAACAAAACGCGTCCGGTGGTGGTGGGTCATTTTAGACCCACCTCAAGTTTTCGTTTTTCCAACCGTTTTGTGGGAGATTTTTTATAGATATTTCATTTTAAACAATTAAAGTTAAAAATCAAAAAATATTACGAATAATGTACATATTCTCACGCATCAACAGCCAAAATACAAACATCCACTGAGCATGTGATCTTCTCGTCGGAACCCGAGCAGGTAGTGTCATAAAACTTACAACCCTTCAAATAATTATATTACTGGCATGCCTAGGGCCGCGGACGAAATATCCTTTTTCTACCCGCTCAAAATGTTAACAATACATGTTGAGATTCAATGCGACTATCTTAGGTCAATTTTTGAGCGTTTTTTTCACATTTTTATCAATAACTCATTTGAATCTCGTCCGATAACATTTATTATTAGGTAGACGGAAAACAGCATTAAATGAGTATCTGTAGCGTAATTCATATTTTTACAAACACCCGGATCAAATCTGACTATGTGTTAAAAATATATTCCGAAATACTTTGAAGATTTTGTAAAGTATTGCACGCGTCGCTTCGTCGATTGGAATCCAAGCGAAAGTAAACAACTGTCAAAAGTTAAAAAAAATCATATATAGATATCTACAGATATAACTAAATATGTAGTTATGTATGTATATAGCGAGTGAAACACAGACCGGAGAATGGCATATCTGTAACAATGTATCAGCCAGCAGTGATAGCCTGTCACCCAGAGATTGCCGGCCGCAGCGTCGAGCGGAATTGAGAAACCTTCGCAGCGTCGCCGGCAGGAGGCGCCCGAGTACAGAACGGCCCGAGATCAATCTCGACGGCGATGCTGCGGTTGCGGCCCGGCGATACATAATTGACCCACAGCCCGTGATACGAGAGCGGTTTGATTTCGGCTAATCAATTTATTCAATTCTAGTGAATCACTTTAATATTTTTAAAAAGCACGTCGCACGAGGACTTTACAAATTATGCGTTAGGAGGTACCCGAGATTCAGATATGCAATAAATGTATTAACCTGAATCTCTTCCAATCCAGGGAACCTACATGTTACACCTTTCAAATTGATACATCTATCGTTCCATGATTTGAAAGCCATCTACTTTATTTTTACGGAATCTCAAATGCCTTCGAGTAGTCCGATAGGGGTTTAAAATATCACAGCCCGTCTGTTCTGAATAATTACAACTTCACAATAAGAATGTGCTCTGCTTAATGGCATTCAAATAAAATAAAAATTGGCCTACAGTTCTGCCACCCGTTGCACTAGGATACCCAGTGAAAGTCTTTGAAATTGTCGGTCTAATTTACTAATTTATTAGACTTTATTGACATGCATATTTTTGTTGTGACATATGTGAATATATTATGATATAACATGTAGTTTATTGTGTGGGATGGAGGAGACTCCACCTCTGATGTATACAGCCTTGTCCTGGCTACTTTACTAGACTGAAGTCTATGTTAAAGTAGACAGTTTTCTTCGTGCCGTTGTGGTGTTATGTAATTCGAGAAAGATAAAGATTCGACAGGAATAAAAACAGGAATAAAAAAAATATGTTATGGGAGTGTTGTAAAACTGTATAGTGATTGTTAGAATATTGATCTTTACCCAATTGGTCCATATTTGTATAATCTTATTGGAAGTGAACGATTTCCAGTTGGTGTTGAGTGTGTTGTACAGTTTCGGAACTAAGAACCTGTAGAATCTTTGATAAAATGTCGTTGTTGCTCTCGAAACTGGCGTCTAGATGTTCGTTGTTCGTCTTGTGTTGTGTCCATGATTTATTGCTTGGGGTGAGTTGTTGTTAGCGTGGAAACATTGGACGAGTCTCAACATATAGATTTGTCTCATGTCAAGAGCATTGTACTCTTTAAATATAACATCCGATGGATATCTAAAGGGACGACCATTTATCACCATAAGAATTGTAAGATTGGAAGAGGTCCAGGTTCGAATCCCGGTGGCGCAACAGCAATATTTTTCAATAAATTTGATTGTATATGTACATCCTTCTAATTAATACATTTAATTAGTATTTAAAACATCACAGAGCTATGTTCTGAATAATTACAACATAAATATGAACTAAATATATTAATTTGAAAGATTTACATATAAAATCAATTTTATCGAAACATATTGTTGTTGCGCCACCGGGATTAGAACCCGGATCTCTTTCCTAACCGAGGAAGGTGCATTATTATCCAACTATGCTACAGCGATAATATTTTTAGCGACAATTTTCGAACCTATATGGTTACCTTTTTGATATGAATACATTTAATCGTTCCATTATTTGAAAGAGCCATCTACCTTATTTTATATCACAGACCGCCTGTTCTGAATAATTACAACTTCACAATAAGAATGTGTTCTCCTAAATAATAAAGTTGCATCAATGTGTCCAAAATTTAATAAAAATGAATTGATAATTCTGGCGTCTGCTATCAGTTTACTCAAAGGTATTTGAGATTCTGTAAAAATAAGGTAGATGGCTCTGTCAAATGATGGAACGATTAAATGTATTAATATCAAAAAGGTAACATATAGGGTCGAAAATTGTCGCTAAAAATAATGTCGCTGTAGCTTAGTTGGATAAAGCACCTTCCCCGGTTAGGAAAGAGATCCAGGTTCGAATCCCGGTGGCGCAACAACAATATTTTTCGATAAATTGATTTTATATGTATATCTTTAATATAATTCATATTTATTACATATTTGAATAAACATAATTCTTGAATATTTACTTCAATCGTGCATAACATTTTTCGGCGATGATCGATCTTCATAGTATACTTTAATAATGTAATTTTTAATAATATGTGAAAATATTATTAATTTTCATATATTTACAATGTGCAAACATTATTTATCGGAATCGTTCACATAGTAATTACCAGTGTAATAATTATTTAAATATTTAACTTAATGTTAATCAATGTTTCGTGACATAACACATTTGTTCGCGATCGGTACACTGCAGTTCGTCCGAGATTCTGCGGAGTAGTATGAGGTCGTATTAATATTGTAAATATTTAATAATTATGATCAAATGTTCGTATCATAAATTTAGGGGGTAGTTCTAATAGCTAAATTGTAATATTAATTTTCAGATTCAAGGATCAGATGAGATAAACTACATAATTGTCAAGTCTAAAACACATTTTGCGTGATCTACATCGACGTGCGTATGAGGAAATCATATAGGTAATTATATGTAACAAACCTTTTTCTGTGAACTTTGAATACTGTATTAGTACTTATTTTAACCAAAAACTTATATTTTTAGTCGAAACTCGAGAATGGAAAGACGTCGTTTGCGTGATTTGTGCAACCCGATGGAAATTCCAAATGGGCAATTTTTACAACTATACCGCCTTGATAAGGTACAACTATACCGCACAAATCACGCAAACGACGTCTTTCCATTCTCGAGTTTCGACTAAAAATATAAGTTTTTGGTTAAAATAAGTACTAATACAGTATTCAAAGTTCACAGAAAAAGGTTTGTTCATAAATTACCTATTGATTTCCTCATCCGCAGCGTCGTAGTGAAGAATCACGGCCAATCCTGTTGCCATTTTTATGTTTTGACAGATTATAGTACGTTTATCTCCCACACTCCCTCACTCTCTCTCCCTCTCTCGCATTCAAATATAACACGGACGTTAATTTACATACTGTCTATTTTTGAGGGTTGGTGTAACAATCACCTTCATTTCAATATTGCAATTTTGAGAATAGGCCTGATAATAACTATATTGCCATATATATACATATATTTGGCGCAGGTAGTATAACTATACTTCCATATATACGTACATTTGGCCCAAGTAGTATCACTATATTTCTACACGTACAAAATAGTACACATTTTTTCAGCCAGAAGGGAGCAGGGAGAGAGGGACTGCCATATTTTGCGCAGGGTCCTAAAGAATAACTGCGCAAAATTTGATTTAATTCGGTTGAAGCGTGTATGATTCTATGTAGAAAACACACATTCATTTTTATATTATTATATATAGACTAATTTTTTACTAAACAATACCGAAAGTTGCATTTATAATATATAAAATTGTTTTAAACCTAACGTTGTAGTTTAGTAGACACAATTGGTGTTAAAAATATTCTGCCCTAAATATTTTATTTTCTATTTAATTTTCGTGGGTGATTTTCGAGGAGAACATCCTCGTAAATCTATGAACATAATGTATGAGATACACGTTAGCGGCGAAGCAGTTAAAAATGTGATAAATCTAACTGATGGTTAATATTTCCAGTTTGTAAAGAACATCACAACATGCATCGTGTGATAACTAAATGTATATTATATATGTATATATTAATAACATCCTAAGGTGTACGTGTAAGTGAGCTTTCGTACGTCGCGGGTGAGAAGTCCAATACTGGAATTACCGCCTAGTTTACAGTATGTATGTATAATTTTATGCCATTAGTGTTTAATATGATTTCGCGCATATGGCCACCGCGGCTGGCTCGAATAAAGCGCAATCTGTAAGTCCAATTTTCGACCACTTTTTGGAGCAGCTGGGGACCGTATATCGGCGATAACGCGACGAATGTTGGCTTGCAAGTCTTCTATCGTCTCTGGTTTATCGGCGTAGACTAGCCACTTCACATATCCCCGCAGAAAATAATCCAAAGGTGTTGTTAAATCACACGATCTTGGAGGTCAATTCACAGGTCCATTACGCTAAATTACGTTTCCTTCAATAGATAGATTGTGGCGCGCGCCGTGCGGCATGTGGCGCCGTCTTGTTGAAGCCGCAGCTCTTCCACATTAATGCCATTCAATTGGGGAACGAAAAAGTAAGTAATCATGGATCTATAGCGCTCTCCACTGACTTTTGAAGAAACAACAGCTTCTTCGAATTAGAGTACGCGCGGTTCGAAAACGATCCACGGCTATTCGAATTACTCGCGCGCGGTAAGTATTCCGCGAACCGAACCACGATTTTCGAAAAAAAAAATTCAAGCGCTGTTCTGGCGTAAGTCTATTCACGGTGAAATGGCGAACCAAACTGAGCACAATTCGACTGTTTCAAATTAATTAATAATTAATTAACATCCCATCACCATTCTGCAGGAGCCGAGCGGGATAGAACGCCACACGTTCGCATATCTTTCGCAAATGACGCAACGCGTCGTCAGTTCTATTTTATCCGTCTGTCAATTGATTTTTATTAGTGTCACGAACATACGTAATAAAACTTATTGTAATAATAAATATTAATGCACGATGTACTATATCATGTTATGTAAAAAATAAATAATAATAAGTAATAAAACTTCAGTTAATAGCCTTGAAAAAAAGCACACGCCGTAAAGCAATTTGGTTCCCAAGTCTTTGCAGATTAGCATTGTACAAAAACAACATTCTAAACCACTATCGGAGAAATGATTGTAATAAGTACATTTAAAATAATGTAAATAGTATATATTTATTTACTTTATACGCATACTACAGAAATACAATCACGTGGCTGCAAATGACTATGAAAATCCGGTGAAATTATTTAAATAAACAATAAATTTTATTTGTGAAATTTTAGATTTTCAGAATATTGTAAAAAATAGATGTCCTACTTAAAAAACAAAAAACCTTGCAGATGAATTCTGACGAATGGAATTCGAGTTCCGGTGGGGACCATATATTTTTTTCCATACATATAATAAATTAAAATTTTGTTTTAATATTATATATGTATAATTGACATGTTAACTAGATAATAATAAACACTGCCAAATATTATATAGCGTGTTCAAATAGATTGAGCTATACTATTAGACGCAGTAAAATTACATACACAAATTTCAGTTCACAGTAGGTACAAGGATACAAAAAAAAAAACATTCTTTTAAATTTTTTACAGTATTAAATGGTGTCGTTCGTTTTTCTATTTGAAAAATGTACATTTAATTCGTAATTTAAAAGAAATTAACACTTGACTCCGATCTAACGGATTTGCATATGAATTTTCTTATTTAAGATTTTTTTCTAGATTTTATCATTAGTAAAGTATTCTGCGTCTATTCTACATTCTAAATAGATTCTGATATTGCAAATTCATCATATGTCTCACCCCCCAAATACATACACAAATATTATTTTCTAATATCAAAATAAAACGGAACATGTCTGCCGTTAAAAAAATTATTGGAATTACAGAATTATCGAATTATACCCGTTTTTACAGTCCAAACAGGTTTCGCACACCTTCATTGAAATAACCCACAAATTAGAATTTTAGATTTTATCCAACGGAGTTCGCTACTAGAATTCTTAATTACTAATAACCGAACTTTGAATCTAAAACACGGGTCGATTTCTATACGTATTGCGCCTACGGAAATACATATTGCAAAGTGTCAACAAATCTATTTGCGATAAACAAATCATAAACATGCTTGTACAATAATATTATTATAATCCAGTATATCTGTTAAAAAAACATCAATACGTATATTTTCAAAATAATGTTGAATTTAAAAGGTCGGCGAAAAAAATGGTCGAAATTAATTATGCAAATTAACGCGCAAAATATGACTGCAAATTGTAATACTAGCGTAAAATTTTATTGTCACCATAATGCTGCGTCGTTTCGATATGCGATACTTTGAAACAGGCTTCAAAACTTGACCAAATTTCGCACTCAAACTTGTAAAACGTGATAACATATCCGCTGTCAATAAAATGGCTGCTGAACAAAAGCTTGCGCGTGGCCGCGGTGGCGGCACGCCAACTGTAAACAATGCCATGTGGTCAAGTTTAAAAGGGTTGGCGGGCAGGTATTCGCTGAAATTGTGTGATATTGTATATTATAGACGAATTTAAAAAATGTATTACCTTTATCGGAGTTTCCGTGGCGTTCGCGTTGGCCGCGACCCCTGTCACCGCCGGCCCGGCTGTCCGCTCGAACGCGGCGCTCCAAGAAACACGGCTAAAACGAAGGAGGGAAAAGGCCATTTTGGCAAAGTTTGAAACGGCAGACACTCAAAATCACAAATGTACTGAATTGTTAGCAAAGTTAATAAATATTAACAGTGTAGAATACGGCCGACATTAATAATATCGCCTATCTAACACTATTCTCGCGTTGACACAGCTCACGGCGTTCGCACCATATGACGGACGAAGAAGTTTTGAGCTGCAAGTTGTAAACAAACAGAACGCAGCCGTCGGCCTCCCCTCCCGATCCCCTGCCCGAATGCGTCGTGTACTCTCTGGACCAAGTTTAAACGTACGTTTAGAATACAGTGGTAAATTGTATTATTACAATGCACGATATACATAATTTAATGACGTAGTGACGTATAAAACCAGTTAAAAGACAAATTTTAAAAAGTTTTTCTGCTGCACAATTTTAGGCCGATGGCGTATAAGTCAGTATTAATTGGAATGTTCTTATTTTCTTCCTTTCTCTACCATGTATCGCTATATTTCCGAACATATAACACTATAAAATTTGAAACAAGCACATCATTAAAGTTTAAAAATAACTTTAAAATCCCTAAATGTAACACCAAACGCTATCAGCAAAATTCTATATATTTAGGGATAAAAAATTTCAATAGCCTCCCTACACAAATTAAAGAAATAAAGGATATAAAAGAGTTTAAAAAGAAACTAAATGAACACTTCAAAAACACATAATTGGACAATAAACAATATTACAGAACACTTCAGAAGCACACAAATGGACAATGAATAGAATATGTAAGGTATTATATACAATTATTGTAGTGTAACTCCCTCTCCAAGCGCAAGAGCTGGTCTCTTTTTTGGAGAGGTAAGCGAAAGAAAAACCATGTATGTATGTAACCATATATTTAAAAATTGAATTTATTTTGCCATGGTATTTTCGCTAAATAAATTAAAATCGAAAAGTACACACATAATGATCCCAGTGTTGCATAATTACATAGATATTTAAATTCTATTTTAGAGACCATTTAATATTGGCAGATTCCTGATCAAACAAAACAGTCAAAGTTTTCTTTCGATTCATATACTATTTTAATTGTATTGTTTCTTGGTTGCGTCCCACGTCACAGCAGTACAACGTTGTCTTACGAATGCTAGCACTCTGCGTCTCTCTTGAACTTGCATAACAATGCGTGTTTCCCTCTCGCAATACGAATTACAAATAGAGCTTCACAAGCAGGTAGAATTTACTGAAGTGGCGTAAAAAGCTCAAAGCTTTCGCTCTGATGTTTTTAATACATTTAAACATACTGCTTACCTTTGGACAGAGTGGCACGCATATGTACATCACTTGTATGGCTAGTAGATTGACTTGCACTAGTGTATATATATTTTTTCGATCACGCCATACGTATAATTCGTAGCGGCGGATGGAAGGCCACAACCCACAACAAGTAACTAACTTAACTTACCATCGCTCGGAGATAGGATGAAAGGACAGACTGTCACAATTCCAGTGACGCATCCAGGATTTAGTTTTGGGTGGGGAGGCAGGTTAAACGAAAAAAAAACTTAATAAAAATGCATTTAAATAATAATATTAACCTTTCTTTTCTTATTAGAAATCTCTTGAAGTTCTTCTTTAAGTGTTTCTGACAAAGACAGTCCATTCATTACAGCAGATATGCAATCTATATGTCAATGCGGAAATCCCTTATTATATTGCTTTAACAATAGTACATTGTGCATTCTTATTATACTGCTTTAGATGAAATATAGATCCTACGGAAGCCATGGCCGCGTAACGGCCACTATCAGCCGCTTCGCAGCCATAATAACCGCCCGCGGATCTTAACAGCAAAAAACAATGCTTTATTCTGAAATGTCACATTTGACAGCTACATAGATAAAGAAAAAATCATAGAGTGCGCCGCGATATGACAATGAGACATAGATGAGATGACAGGAGTCTCACATACCTGGCCGTTTAATCAAGCACTAAACAGCCATAATGACAATACCGAAGCTGAAGCCAGCATCTAGAAAGCCACAGTGGGTTATTTCATGGTAGATTTTAAAAAAATATATCAAAGTCGTAAGGTTGAAAATGACTTTTCAATGACGTATGTCGTGATCGGAAGCGTTACAAATACATTCGATTCCGCTTAATTGGGCCACCGGTTGATTGTATTGAATTTAGATTGAATTGAGGTAACTTAAGTATTGAAAATGTCCAGTTTGTTTAGGTGTGAATTGAAATAAAGGGGTGCTCGGTAGAAAAATGAGTTTCGTTTGGCATTGCTGTTGCAATATGGTAGATTAAATATAAAATTTGTTCCGGTTGAGTAAATCAAAACAGCCTACATTAGAGTTGGCTATTTAGTATAGGAAAATGACATCGGCCATGTCTCTTCGAGTTTGTAGTGAAAATGATAGATGACTCAGCAGCCCTGGTTAAAGTGAAGATAGTTGAGGAAGCTGTTCTGTATTTTTTCGATTCTATCGATGTGTGTGGTATATCTTGGATTCCAGACTTGGGAGGCATATTCGATTAAACTACGTTCCACGAAAAAGCCCGGACCTGGCCGTTTATTTGGGCCATATCTCAAGGGACGGAAACCAAAGCATGGAACTAATTGTGATTTATGTCGCTTAATTGGGACGACATTCCGCGTAATTGGGACAGTAAATTTAAGATTACAATACACAAGAGTTAGCGCAAAAAATTCCCTTTTGCAAGCGATACAGTTTGTCGCTGACCTATAAAAACTGACACCATATAAAATCTTTAATCCTTTAGATATTTTCGAAATTTTGAGCAATGACTGAAATGAGGACATGTTAGAAGTTCTATTGTTAATTATCAAGAGTTTTCGAGATTAGATAATAATTTGTCATGTTACTAGGAGAACACATTCTCATTGTGAAGTTGTAATTATTCAGAACATAGGTCTGTGATATTTTAAATATGAATTAAATATATTAATTAGAAAGATATACATATTAAATCAATTTGATCGAATAATATTGTTGTTACAACACCGGTATTCGAATCTGGATCTCTTTCCAAACCGGGGAAGGTGCATTATCCAACTATGCTACAGCGACAATATTTTTAGCGACAAATTTTCGAACCTATATGTTACCTTTTTGATATTAATGCATTTAATTGTTCCATTATTTGAAAGAGGCATCTACTTTTACAGAATCTCAAATACCTTTGAGTAATCTGATAGCAGATGCCAGAATTATCAATTCATTTTTATTAAATTTAGGACACATTGATACAACTTTATTATTAGAACACATCCTTATTGTGAAGTTGTAATTTTTCAGAACATGGATATGTGATATTTTTAATATGAATTAAATAGATTAATTAGAAAGATATACATATAAAATTAAATAAGGTAGATGGCTCTTTCAAATAATGGAACGATTAAATGTATTAATATTTAAAAAAAGGTAACATATAGTTTCGAAAATTTGTCGCTAAAAATATTATCGCTGTAGCATAGTTGTAAAATGCACCTTCCCCGGTTAGGAAAGAGATCCAGGTTCCAATCCAGGTGGCGCAAAAACAATATTTTTCGATAAAATTAATTTTATATTTCTAATTAATAAATATTAAATTTTAAATAAAATTAACAAAATTAATCCTTTTTAATTTGCACCTTATATTAGAAACAGTCAAGATGTTCGGTTCATGTAAGCGTCTCAATAAATCTTTGGACGATTTCTCATATGTTGACAGCTAAAAACCAGTTTTTGTGATAATTCTACGAATTAAAGTTTCACATTTGTGCAAAATGTTGAAGGTTTTGTTTTTCAGACACACGTGGAAGGATTGACCAAAGCTTCTTCTCATTTTGGACTGAATGGCGAGTCCACAATTGGTTTGATATTTTAACTGTCTTTAGGAGACTTTCCGGTTTAAAAGTTTGTACACCTTGGGGCAAGTCGAATTATCGGGAAATACAATATTATTTATTTATTTTTTTGTAGCATAAATACTACATATGAAATAAATAAAGGTAATTACTTTACTAGACGTGGTCTGTTCTAAAGCAATTACGTGTACAGTTTTTAAAAGTTGTAATTGTTTAGAGGTAAGTAAGTTATAAAAATATTATTAACAATATACAATAGCTGGAGACAAAAATGTGTAGGTAGTTAGGTTAGCACATCAAGCAACTACTTTGTTATTTTTGGTTTGAAGTCGTTAATCACTTTAGACCCTTTAACGTCTAGTGGCAATTTGTTAAATATTCGCACAAAATAAGAAAGGTCGTTGAGCGAATTTGGTATTAAATTTTGACACTGAAAAGTATCCTATGGCTTTGCTCCTAGTTTCCTTTGGATCGTATCGTGGAAGTAAAGTTATTTTTTTAAATAGTTATAAGATTGCTTTGGTGTACAGTTGTCTTATATCAAAAACTTGGAAGGATTTGAATTTTTTTGTATAAAAAAGTCTCCGCAAACCTGTTTCTGCCGCCTGCCAGCCCCCAACCAAAAAATGAAGCGAAGTTGCGCCGTTCGGCCGGTAGGCGGCGACGGCCGCTGCGACGCTCGAGGCGCGGTTAGGGTAGTAAACGCGCCCTTACTGGCTCAGCGACAGATTTGGGGGTGGCGGGCGCTGCAAGCGGAGCACGCCCGCCAAACTAAATAAATACTGGGCCGCTGCAGTACGGGGCTCACACATATAAACACAGATTGCCCAGGCACTATTTCCTGAAGCGAAGTAACGCGCTCGATCCTCCGGACTGAGATGCACACAGAAGCGGACAGCGTCGACTGAACTCTCCAATAAATGACTTGTAATAATAATAAAACAATATTCTTAAGTTTAGTAGTAATTTATTTCAGTTTACCTATAAGTATTATGTTGGAATAAGGCGGCACTGTACATAAAGTGTCGCGCCTAATTAATTTGAAATACTTAACTTCCAGTAAATTGTTTAGAAGATTTTTTATCAGAATTTTTTACCCTTCCAATTCATGTATTAATATAAAACACTTATGATGTTCATTACAATAAGGTAGTTAGTAAAAGTGTCAAAGCGATCAGCGCTGATGCACTTGCAGCAGTAGATTTGGCGGTCTAGCCGCATGTAGAGTACTCAGAGTATCGTAAACTCCAAGGAATTGGAAAAAAAAAAAACAAAAACGGTACTTTTACAATCTCTCAAACAAAAATAAAAACTCATCAAAACTTCACTTTAAAATGAAAATACCTATCAGGCATCCGGTCGCCTTAAGAATAATTCAATTTAAAATTGACTAAAGACTCAACTCGCGAAATTTAGCCGTATCTCAAATCATAAAATCTTGATATTGCATCACTCAATTTTATATTCAATTATTTTTCAACCTTTACATAAAAATAAATTCACTTTCATTCCGACTCCCAACGCCCTGATACTACAAGATGAAGGAGGCAGGGGTTGCCCAATCCGATACTCCATAAAACCAGTACATCCAAGTTCCAAGTTCCGCGGGGCTCACTGGTCTCGTCTCGTCTGCAGTGCGCCGAATACACCTTTAGCAAGTGTTTTCATTCCGTTTTCTCTCGGCCCCGTGGAGACTTTCGGGTCTGCGACATGTGAAGAGCTCGACTTCGGTCGTACCTGGCGAAAGCGATTTGAGGCGACCACTTTTTGTTTGGTTGGTAACAACCACCAATCATGCTGTCGCCATCTATTGACATTTTTAAAAATTTGATATTCTTTCTCATGTAATAGTATAGATGTCGCTGAAGCTGCATCTTAATTTGAAGTGGAGGCAATATCGTTTATGTGTATAGGAAATTCAATCGATTTATTAACCTGTACTATTAAGATGATATTAAGATTATTATATTACTATAAGATTAAGATGTCTCACAGAGACGAAGCTATTATTACGAAAGATTTGGACATACATACATGAATATGAAGAAAAGTACTGCATATAAAAAATAATAGCTTTGTCTCTGTGAGACATCTTAATCTTGATGATAAGGGGATAAAACCCAGTAATTAGTTCCTACAAAGATTTGAACATACTCAAAATATTGTAATTAATAAATAGTTTATGATAAAATTAATTTCATACTTTAGAAACTATTCAAATGATCGAATATTTTTCGTTTTACCATTCGATATTTGAATAGTTGATGATGTCGTTACGACCCTCGGTAATAAGGGAGCGAACCGACTGGAAAATAAGAATAATAAAATTAAACAATAGTTAACAATCAGTTTTATGTAGAGTACAACTTTTTAAATACGTGTACACCTTTTAAACCCTTCCCAAACCATGCAGTAATTAAACCTACAACATTTCGGTAAATACATGTTTGGGGGTTAGGACGGTGGTTAAATGAAATAAATGTGATTGTGTGAGGTTTGTTTATTGTGACAGTACGATATGGCAAAAACAAGAAGATAGATAGAAATGAATACAGTGGTGAATGAATGATGTAGAAGGTGCACGTGTCTTATGAAATGAAATGAATTGGCGGTCCTGCTCGGCGAGCGCGAGCCGGCAAGACCGCCGTTGTGAAAGAATGAAACTGGAGAGACTGCTTGGCGGTGAATGCTTGAGCCCGACTTGTAGCTGCAGCCGGCAGCGCTGTCGCTAGCGTCGATGCCGACTGAGATGGCGGTAGATTTGAATTACGATCGCTAAAGGGAATATGTAGTACAAAAACAATTATTTTTCTATTCAATCTATTGTAAAATTAATACGTTGGTAAAAATACCACTTGTGATATGAAAGACAGAGATCACACATTATTTTCACAGTGAAAAGAACGACAAACATACAAATATAATTATTTATTTCTCACTAATTAAATGAAGAGAGATAAGAAGGAAGGACACATTGTACAGGACTTAATGAATGCTCTAAATTATATTATTAATCATTTTTTCAAATTTGAATGCTCAGTATTTAGAATAAATTCGTGCCATTAAAGCCATTTAATCTAATAAAAATATTTTTTTAAACTGTTATTTACGGTAACACGATTTGACAGCATGGCTGCGTTCGGATATTTTATATCATGGTATGATAAAGGTTAAGATAAACATAATACTCTCCAAATCCAGTGTATTGATTTTTTATAATACAGAGTTTAGATGACAAATACCTTTTCAAACTGTGATACTAATAATATTTACAGCGAAAATATAAAAAAAAAAAAACAAAACGGTCTTGAGATACATTGATACCAAAATTTTGGATTTAGAAATGGAATATTTTGAGAATAAATTGTCAATCTGCAATGTGTCATGGCGACTACTCCAAATTTATTGGCTAATTATAGATTTAAGCCATTTCTAAACTAATGTACGAATTTGAGGATTTAGTCAGTTTCGATAATATAACTAATAGTTCAGCTTCCTTATATTTGAATTCGGCCATTACCTCAAAATTTTGTGTAAATTGTGGATTTATAAACATTTGAAAAAAGGTTCCCGCATATAACATCCTGGTGCACACATTTGTGGGAACAGATATATAACACTGATGTAATTCAATTTAATCAATAAAATTGACGGAATTTTAACGAACCCTTCCGGAGGATGCTCTTGTATTTGTGTAACTTGGATCGGTTTATTTGTCGTTGTTATCATTGGTAAGTATGTCACATTGGTTCAAATGCTAAACAATAGATGTCGTCCTATTCACTATCATACCTATTCTCAAAATTGCAATATTGTAATGAAGGTGATTGTTATACCTATCCTCAAAAATAGACTTTCGTAGATTTGTTGTATTTGAATAAGAGAGAGGGAGAGAGGGAGAGAGGGAGAGAGGGAGAGAGGGAGAGAGAGAGAGAGGGAGATAAAAATACCATAATCTGTCAAATGTCAAAATATAACGATTGCGACAGGATTGACCATAATCCTTCACTACGACAGATAATAGTTCATTGACCTTATAAAAAAACAATGATTAATAATGTGATAATTTAATAATTATGATAATATAGATCACATCTGTTTTATAGGTATAATCAAAATTTACCTCAGGAATAAGGAATCTAGCGATATATGCATGTTTTTGAAATGCCGCCATTTTGAAACAAGATGGCCGCTAATGGTTTGCTCATCCCTCTGAGATAACTTCTATATTATCATTGGCTTTCTATAGTTCTCAGCGCTGACGCATTAATGCCAGGTATCGTGTGAAGTGAGCGGTGCGGCGTTATGTTAAGTTCCATCTACTGTCGGATCATGAAGGCTCTTCGGACTCTTGTGGTTTTGAAGCGCCGAGGTTTTTAATTTTAGGCCGTCATCCCTATTAATGTTCCCTGGATGTTTGTGTATTTCAATTGCTTCTTTAAAGAGACGCGCGTGATGATTCTGAGGCTCAGAATGCAAAATGGTGGCCCGTACACAAAAAATGTTCAACTAACGCCGATTTTCCAGGATGGCCAGGTTTGTACACTTTCTCGCAGTCTTAACAGCCGAACACCTTTCGTTTCCGATCTTCCGTCTCGATCCTTCCTTAATCTTAGCAGGTCTTTTTACCCCAGCTTCTGTATGCTTTTCGGGGAGGTTCAGAAGATTCTGAACAGCCATGAAAACATTTTCATTTCAAAGGCGTTCCCCTTGTTATATCTCTGTAGATGGTTTCAAAAGCTATTTTATCATTATTTATTTTATTATTAAAAGCTAGGAAAACTGCAATGCTATATTTACCCCTATCACAATCGCCTTTTTAATCTTTCAGGGTAATATCGAGAGCCATTTCACATGACTGATTACTTCTAAAACCACATTTCTTATATAGTAGTTTCCGTTTTGGTAAAAAGGCTATAAGTTATTCTGTACTGATCTAAATTCTTTACATTCATTAGCATTATTAATTTTTGGAGTTGAAATTACCCTGATATCTTTCATGATTGAGAAAAGTCTCCTAAAGTGACTGCTTCATTTATTATGTTTAATAAGTTTAGTATTCTCCAATGACCGCTAGTATTAGTAATAAGTATTTATTTTAATTTTTTTGTCACTTGTGGTCCGATGCGGGGTATAGAAATACCCCAGATCCTATGCATACAAACGATAATAAAAAGTTCATGACGGGCAAGGTCTCTTATGCGAATGCTGCGAGTCGCGATAAGCAATATAGCTATCTCCCTCGTTCGCATCTGTGGATGGAGCTACCCAGTGCATTAGTTAGAGTGAAACAAATAATAAGCACAATACTGATAAGACACAGGGGTATGGTATCGACATACGCAGGTGTATGTATCGCGCTTAGATCACCAGACCGAAAACAATAATTTTAAATATTATACGCTTAGAAATTTGAAAAACAAATAATGTCAAAACTTTCGTCACTATTTCCGCGAAGATTACCTATTACAATTATTGAGCTATCGAATTTAAAGCGATCTATGGGGAATGTGAATACCCCGCTTCGGGAAGGCGAGGTTAATTCATATTTCTCATGATGTTTATTCCGTACAGGAAACGAGAATGTACATAAGGGTGGTTCGCTGATGTCAGCTTCTCTCAACCGAGATGTTCAACATAGGCCACACAACGGTGGCAAAATCGAGAATGGCTTCCCGCCAGCAGAATACACTGTTTTTATTCAAATTCACAACAATACATATAGTCATATTTGCAAGTACCTACACGGCGACAGGCCGCCGTTGTACGTTTTACTTAGACGTCTTTGTTTTTCTGAAATCTAACCCGCGGATTTTTCAGCACCGCGCCCATTTAAATTACTGACACGTGTCTTATCGTAACAATTAATAATATTAATTATGTGTGGTACAATGTTCGTTGTGTATGTATTCTATATTTTCATAAATGTTAAAATTTACAGTTGGAATTCTTTCATTAATCTCCTACGCGCTTTTTATAAAATATTTCTTCAATTTATCGACACTGTTTGCCACATCTTTTCTAGAAGGAAATTATAACATAAAAATTGTAACCCACATTTTTTCCTTAATCCTGTGTTTTCTGGCCTTACGGACGGCTGTGTGTTTTTGTAGCTATCGGGAGCTCTGTTTTACGGCCAGGTATCTGCAAGGTGCGTCTGCGGTGATAGACTTCTACACATCCATAGCCGGCTGAACATACATCCCCAAAGGTCTTCTTGAGACAGTCAAAGCCATCTCCGTGATGTAGAGTCGTAATGATAATGTGATGACATCACAACCTAATTTGTGTTGACATCAATTTAATCAGTCTCCAGTGTCGTGGGCCAGCCCCGGAAATTAATCCTTCGTCGTAGATTACGTATCAAATTGAATTAAAAATACGTAATCTGGTAAATGTCGCCTATCATTTCTGTAATCTGTGTCGCACTATCGGATTTCTAGGTAAATTATATAAATATTTATACATTATACTTTTTCAATTATGGCCGCAAAATACTGGTGTTTAAAAAAATATTATTAGAAAAATTTCTTACTTGTATATTAACCCTTCCCAAACCATGCAGTAACACAGGTCTACCACCATAATTAAACCTGTAATATTTCGGCAAATACATGCAACATAAAATTCATATTTTAGATTATCCTGAAGAAAATATTAGCGCTCCTAAGCCTTTTCATGAAAAAGGAATCGTACAAAAACAATTATTTTTCCATTCAATCCATTGTAAAATTAATACGTTGGTAAAAATACAATTTGTGACATGAAATACAGAGATCACACACTATTTTCACAGTAAAAAGAACAACAAACATACAAATATAATTGTCTCTTTCACACTAATTAAATGAAGAGAGATAAGAAGGAAGGACACATTGCATAGGACTTAATGAATGCTCTAAATTATGTTATTAATCATTTTTTCAAAATTGAATGCTCAATATTTAGAATAAATTCGTGCCATTAAAGCTATTTAACCTAATAAAAATTACGGTAACACGAGTTGACAGCGTGGCTGCGTTCGGATATTTCATATCATGGTATGGTAAAGGTTAATAGAGATTTCAAGGTGGCTATTTTTTAAAATAACTGTCTGGCTGGAAATTTGAAATCGCAACCCCAGATCTGATCCTCATTTCTATATCGCCTATACATTTGAAATGCATTGATTTTATCGTATTTATAATAAATTATTTATTTGCGACGCCGGCGCGCTACTTGCATTCGTAGCACAATACAGTATACGATAAATTCTTAAAATAAAAATAAAATTTACAATCATGGTGAGAGTTCCGCGTGAAGAAACTCTCCGCAGACTGCCCCGCTGGAGATATGATACGAAACATGATTAGAAGAGATAATTAATTCGTATAAATACGAAGTCAGTGCTCGTCTCCATGTATAGTCTGACACCATGAAGTTCTTCGCCTTCCTGTGTATCGTCGCTTCGGCAGCCGCCTTCAAGGTAATTTATTTCATTATTAACCTTTACCATACCATGATATAAAATACCCGAACGCAGCCATGCTGTCAACTCGTGTTGCCGTAAATAACAGTTAGAAAAAATATTTTTATTAGCTTAAATGGCTTTAAAATGGCACGAATTTACTCTAAATATTGAGCATTCAATTTTGAAAAAATGATTAATAACATTATTTAGAGCATTCATTAAATCCTATACAATGTGTCCTTCCTTCTTATCTCTCTTCATTTAATTGGTAAGAAAGAGATAATTATATTTGTATGTTTGTTGTTCTTTATACTGTAATAAAATTTTAATAAAATAATGATTACTTTTACAAATAATTGCAAGTTTGCAATTAAAAAAAGATTACCTTGAATTTTTTACAAAATTACCTCTTCGGCATTAAAATAGCAGTAACATTTTTTTCTATGTAAGAATAATATTTTTTTTTCGTGTTCCTAAATTGGCATTAAGCGTAGAAGTTTTCAAGCTAATAAGCATTCAGGTCATGATATTTTTTTTTTCACCACAGTGTTTTAAACTTTTTTGAAAAACGTTAAATGATCCGAACTCACATTTTTAAATATTTTTTCTAGTAAAACTGTTTGTTTTTTTTAAAAAATACAGTGACACATTTCATAGAAATATAATATTCGTCATTGAAAAAGAGATTTTTTTTTTAATTTTGGAAGTGACATTAACCTTTACCATACCATGATATAAAATATCCGAACGCAGCCATGCTGTCAACTCGTGTTGCCGTAAATAACATTTAGAAAAAATGTTTTTATTAGCTTAAATGGCTTTAATGGCACGAATTTACTCTAAATATTGAGCATTCATTAAGTCGTGTCCTTCCTTCTTATCTCTCTTCATTTAATTAATGAGAAAGAGTCAATTATATTTGTATGTTTTTTGTTCTTTACACTGTGAAAATAGTGTGTGATCTCAGTCTTTCATATCACAAATTGTATTTTTACCAACGTATTAATATACAACGGATTGAATGGAAAAAATAATTGTTTTAGTACGATTCCCTTTCCATAATTGGTTTTTCACTAGCCATTCCTGAGCGCTAATATTTTCTTTAGGCTTATCTAAAATATGAATTTTATGTTGCATGTATTTACCGAAATATTACAGGTTTAATTATAATTATTATATATATATATATTCAAAATCATTTTTTCACATGTCAAAGACTAATAGAACTCTAATTTCATACGGTAACACGAGTTGACAGTATGGCTGCGTGCGAGTATTTTATATCACGGTATGGTAACGGTTAACATGTTTCGATACCTATGGTATCATCATCTTCAAGAAATAATGTATACCTATTGAAGATTTGATTAAGCTTTATATGAAGAAATTGTTGAAGTATGTACTTACATATTACATATAACCTAGTCAAAGACGATTTAAAAAGAGGATGATTTTACAATTATTTGGTATTTTTCCTTAGGGAGAGCCACTGGTCCCAGGGATCGCCTTCCCCGAAGATATAAGAGATAGCAGTAAGTAACACAAAAAACATTTTTTATACAGGGTGGCCCCCAAAAAATGTGAGAACATCTCGTAACACACGAATTATTTCAAAACATAATATAATTAATTATAATTTTATTTAGCTAATCAGAAATCATCAAAACACCCTATATTATATCATTTACTGGGTTTAAATCTGGGCTGTTCGGTGGCCACATTGCCTGGCTCGATGAAAATAATATTCTGTATTTCTGGCTGTGTGAGATGGAGCTCCGTCCTGCTGTAATGTCCAGTTATGCTGTAATACGAGTATCTAGCTATATATTTCCAAGCTTTGTTTTGAAAATCTTTGATCATTTTCCTAGCATCTCAATGCTTTTCAATTTGCAAATTTTTGATTAGAATACGGTCTTCTGCGGTGATTTTTGTCATTCTGGGCAACAATTTGAAAAAACCAAATATAAATAAAGGGAAAATAGGTAAGTAAGTAAATTAGTAAACTATTTAAGCTGCTGTTGATATAGATAAACTAATTTTGATTTAATGTTCTCACTTTTTTTGGGTCACCCTGTATAATAATACATTTCCACATCATTCTCAGTCTCTCTCTATTCACTATTCTATGGTATTCTCATGTCTTGTGAAAAAAAAAAATTTGAAGTTTCACTGCCTTATGGGTAGTTGAGGATAACGTTGATTTATTTATTCATTCGGTGGAGTGCCCACGGTATGTGGAGTACCCACGGTATGTGGAGTACCCACGGTATGTGGAGAATTCACGGTGAAGATATTTTCACATACCGTGTATACTCCGCTGTATGCATGCCTCGTTACAAAATAAATCACCAGTACGGTGAACCGGCCTGATTTAGTCTTCGGTGTGACCCCACTTCTAGACTGCACAATAGTGATGAGAAAAAATGCTACTCTTGACTCACTGGTGTGATTGCGATTGGTATTTAATAATAGCAGTGATTGAAAACTGTTACCTGTGATCACAGTTTCATTACTAATACGCATGCGCCGCACGATATCACAACATACGATTTATTTATTTTAAAACACATTCAAATTTAATACCATTACAAAGAGAATAAAAACCCATAAAAAATGCGATTTTATTTTTCTGGTCAAATTCTCAGCATTTCGGGTCACATGCGTAAAACGTTTTGACCGAATCTACTAGATGGCGCTTGTCACGAATTATAACGTCATTCCTTTATTCACAACCAAATATAAATAAAATAAGAGAATGAATCACGATATTCCCAAATATTCAATCACTTATAGTGAGCGTGACTCAAAGATATCAGTGATTGACTCACGGTTCGTGATTTTGAACTCATCACTACTGCAGAATAAATACCCAGGACCGGAACATACGGTGACAGATCATTCATGGCGTCATCCGTGGGATCCATGATCCGCAGATCCATTACTTCCGCTGAAAGTATAACAATGTGGTCTACCCACATTTAAGAAATGAATGAAATTCTGTACATTGAAATTGATTGTAGAAATAGAACAGCGAAACCATAGAATTAAATGTTACCATTGATACAATAATTTCTAATTTTCTAGGTGAACGCATCATCCAGGGATGGCCAGCGGGCACTGGGCAATTCCCCCACCAGGCCTTCCTCATCACCTCGGATGACTCCGGTAACAGCTTCGCTTGCGGAGGTTCCCTCATCAGCACTAGATGGGTGGTGACAGCTGCTCACTGTCTGTACAGGTAATCTTTCAATTGATCAAATATCAGATATCTCATAGAGATTATCCTATATTATATTTTAAAGGAATGATATATAGAAATATGGGGGTAATTACAGTGCTTACGACCTGTCTTCGGCTGGCTTATGTAATCACTTTATATGACTTCACAAATTCTCACCCCTCAATCTCCATATTTATCAAATTTATATGTATGTTATTACATGGACTCTCTTAGAGTATCACTTCAATATCACCATCTATCGATCAAATTTGATAATTAATGAGAATCTGATTTTTGTTGAAAATTATTTAAAGCAATATTCTTTTTCTGTAATTTTTTTAACACATTATACTAAAATACGTCTGAAAAGTTAATATTTTTCAATTTTTAATATATTTTTCTTATTTTGACCAGTATATTATTTTAGCAATATTTGAATACATTACTAAAATCTTTTAATTGACGAAAATTATGGATACATTACTCATTCGGTACTCACCCGGGCTACAGGAAAATATTTAAGGGGATAAAGAACTTCAGCAGTTTATGATGAGATGGCAGACCATGCAAGATCAGAGGGTCATCGTTTCGCCCGTGACAACGTAGAAATACCACATATATGCAAGAAGGGGAGAAAATGAGACATTCTAAAAAGTATAGATATTAATATTAACAATAAAAATGTATTTATCACACAAACACCCCCTATTACATCTTCTCTCCTGTCCATATTGGCTCCGCCAACAACCGCTTTCACTTTTCACCGAAACCCCCTCTTCCCAACACAGCTCTCATCTACGACTAGCTGTCTTCTAGTTTTAAGATTTAGTTTATTACTGAAGATGACGCTGTAAGCGTCGAAAACGTTTTAATTTTTTAATTACTGTATAGTGCGAAGTGGACAACGTTGTGTTTTATTGTAATATTATTTTATCCAGCAGCAATCAAAATTACTTAGGTTCAGTAAGATACAAATCAACATTCTCTCATCATAAGTAAATTGAATATTTTATAATTCGAATTCAAATCGTAATAATATACAGGTATAAAACATAATCCTAAAATAAACTTAAAAATGTATAAACATTCACTGAAAAACCTGATAATGCAACAAGTGCACAATCAGAACGGTTAATAGTTTAATATAATTTTCAGGTTGACCAAAGCACAAGTTCACTTGGGAAGCACCAGTTACGCTTCATCGCCCGTGAAGATTACCACCCGCGGAGTGTTCGTCCACCCCAATTACAACCCCAACAATCTTAACAACGACATCGCCTTGATCGACCTCCAACAAGATGTCCAACTCACTGGTGAGCAAGCGACACTTCCCAACTCAAATTACTGAAAATCTTTTAATTTCTGCAATATTAAAAAAAATATTATTTTACATGTATTTTTAGGAAGTTCTAGTCTTCAGTTGAATGCTCCAGGTATTTTATATCGTTAAATAATTGATTCATATCTCTGGGTTAGAATGACATTAAAATTAGGGATCGCAATACCGGTCTCTTTTACAAAAACCGGTATTTTCGATATAGAAGTTTTACGAATACCGGAATCCCGATATTTTCGATATTTAGATAAGCTTTCGTCGAAATTAGAGGTGACGATTTATCAATGAAATAAAAACATTCAGTAAAAATCCTTTTGTAACAAAATTTTAATAATAACACAATGTTTTCCTGAATAGTTTGTCGGGCTGTATTCCTTGTAAAACGCTGGTAAAACCACTCGTAAAATTTCAAAAAGTCACGGCCTCTCTGATAAACTAGTATTGTAGCGATCGGAATTCAAATCCACCGCCATCTCAGTCGGCATCGACGCTAGCGACAGCGTCGCCGGCTGCTGCTACAAGCCTGGCTCGATCATTCACCGCCAGGCAGTCTCTCCAGTTTCATCGTTTCACAACGGCGGTCTTGCCGGCCCGCGCGCGCCGAGCAAGACCGCCAACTCGCTTAATTTCATTTTATGCACACGTGCACCTTCTACATCTTCATTCACTGTATTCATTCTAGTCTTCCTTGTTTTTATCATACAGACAATAAACACCCCTCAACACGCCAAATTTCATTTATTTAATTTAATCACCGTCCTCACGCCCAAAGTGCTAACACTGCTAATACATTATCTTCGTCTTAATGTACTTTAAAATTTGATCTTCAAATGAATCGCAGAACAGAGATCTAGTCCGTCGGTCGATCGCATCAACAGCTAGCGCAGTTGAGACGTGTGGTGTGAGGGGTTCGCACATCACATTAATTATTGATATGTTTTACTTTAAATACGACATGGAAACTAAGAAAAGCGATTTATCTATCAATCGAAATCCCGATTTTCATAAATCCAATCCCGGTATTTTAAAGCATCCGTTTTAATCCGGTATCCCGGTATTTTCGAGAATCGGGATCTCGGTTTGCGACCCCTAATTAAAATGTCATTTTTGTCACTCCCCTGATATATTTTTGGGGGTTAGGACGGTGGTTAAATGAAATAAATGTGATTGGCGTGTGTTGAGGTTTATTATGACAGTATGATATGACAAGAACAATGAATACAGATAGGATGAATAAATGAATGAATGAAGATGTAGAAGGTGCACGTGTCTTATGAAATGAAGCGAATTGGCGGTCTTGCTCGGCGAGTGCGGGCCAGCAAGACCGCCGTTGTCAAACGATGAAACTGGAGAGACTGCTTGGCGGTGAATGCTTGAGTCCGACTTGTAGCAGGAGCCGGCAGTGCTGTCGCTAGCGTCGATGCCGACTGAGATGGCGGTAGATTTGAATTCCGATCGCTACATATATTAATGCCTCATATATTTAGTTAAAAAAATAGTCAAAATCATTGTTATTAATATTAAAAACATGTTATAAAACATTTTATGTTTGTTACAGCCAATATCAAGCCTGTTCGCATCGTGAAGCAAGTGAGCGACGCCTATGTAGGTCGTGTGACAGTTGTCAGTGGATTCGGTCGTACTACAAACAGTAAGTATTTTCCTATAAATAAACAAAACATTTAAACTTTGACTGCATATTTAGAATTATTATACTTTGTTGATGTCTATTAAGTTGTTAACAAAAGTTTTTTTTTGACTCATTATAAAAGATCGTAAATGAATATTTCACTTCAGAATACTAGAATAATATTCGAGTTAGTTAGTCAATAATCTCATATGGTGTAACGCAATTACTGAATGAAATGCAAGTTAGACGATACATTATTTTAGGCCCCACGCTGGGCGCCAATTAAAAAATAATTGATAATTATAAGTCAGCTTCACTGAATAAAACAAACGCTTACATTAGTTTTCTTCAACCATAGGTCGGTATTTCTTTTATGTGAATTAAATTTGAATTTACTCAATTTGTAAAAATAAAATATATGACGTTTTCTAGATCTAAATATTAGTTATTTCCATTGTAGCTGGTTCCATTTCTCAATCCCTGAACTACGTGAACTTGACTGTGATCACCAACACCCAGTGCGCCCAGACTTACGGCAACCAGGTCGTCATCGGCTCTACCATTTGCGGAGTTGGCATCCGCAGCGGAGCCCAGGGCTCATGCAGTGTAAGTAGTAAAATCGAATCTCTACCAGATAGGATATACATGCGTGTCTATAAGCTAATATATCAATAATTATTAGGTAAATTAGTGAAAATATGATATACCATATCAGATGTTCTGTATTAATAATAATTTGTTAAAACATAGTGCATATTAAACACATGCAGTGCCATATTGTCGATAAACAGATTTCCAATTTCTAAACTCGTGTTAGGAGATATCTAATCAGAGTGCAAAGTTTAACGTCTTTTTCAAAAGGGGTGATCATTTTTTGATATAATTATGTTCACGTGTTTACGTCATTATAAAAAGGCATTTTTTACATGATCTTAGAATAATACTAAAGGATCACGTTTTTCATGTTACATATCATCTTTCAGGGAGACAGCGGCGGCCCACTGATCCTGCAGGGTGAAAATATCCTGGCCGGCATCGTAAGCTTCGGCAGCACCGCCGGATGCGACGCCAATGTTCCATCAGGATTCGTACGGCCGAACCACTTCATTCCGTGGCTCAGCCAAGTCACCGGTATTGTCTTCGAATAAAGACTTGAAGTATGACTAAGGCATTATCCTATAAGCGCAATTCCTCGTATTATGTTTATGGCATAATATATATGTTATTAATACAATTTTATATGAAAATATATTTTTGATCATTTTTTTATACTTGTGTCATAATTTATTTAACCTAACATATACCTATTTGACTTTGGGTATACATAACGTGACCATACGACCCGTTTTGAACTGGACCATCCAGTTTTTAGGTTGTCTATCCCGTTGTTTCCAAGCACAGCTTCGGGACGCCGAAATGTTCCGTTTCCTTCTTCCCCATTGTTGCCGTTAGAGGGAAAGGATGGGAGGGTTCTCTGGTGTTGGAACATTTCGCGGTGCAAATGGACTTACGTCATGGGTGGTTTCGGAGCAAGCTCCTTGATTTGGGACTTGCCCATGACTCATAGTGTACTTGTAGCCGTATGAAACAGATGCCGAAACACATCATTTGGCACTGATGCAAGAGAGGATATGGATGGAGCAGCTCTTATTTTTGTAAGGAACCTAGAACTGTTCAGGGCCTTTGTGAGAATGTGGGTCTATAAGTGGGAAATCCTGGGTCGACCTGCGGCGCGGGTGTCTGATTATGTGGTCCCTGCTAGTCAAACCTCCTAGTGTGCTGTTTCCTGGATAATATCTGCCGGCAGTGGTGCTTGGGTAGAGAATAAACTTTCACATCTTTTTTATTGCCATCTTGATTCCCGTGAGGGAGTGTTTTGTATGCTCCCCTAGTTGCCCCTTTATTTCTTAATTCATCCGAACCATAACATCCAGCTTATTTTGAGCATCCTTCAGTAGATCCGCATCTCAAATGCTTCAAGTCGCCTCATCATTTCTTCGGTAAGTATCTATCCTTCCATTCCATAAAATAATATCGAGAACACGTAGCGTCTAACCATTGACATTTGTAATCTAATGTTGAGATCATGACTACAGTGACTGACTGGCATTACCATTTTATTGTATATTGGTAATATGTTATTCAGTATCAAATTTATGTTTTGATATATTTTTATTTACATTTATGAAATTCACATATTTGAAACGTCACAACATACGCATGTTTGGAAAATTAAAAATGCCCTTTTACATCTCGGTAGATAAGAAAAAAAACTTATTTGTCAATTCAGTACTTAAAATGTCAAAAATTAATGTAATAAAATTTCATTCCTTCCTTCCTTCCTAGTGAACTGGACACATTATATGGTTACATGTAATTGTGATAGTACTAATTGTACTCAACCGAGTTTTTGTCTATGTACATCTCTTCTTCTTCATTCTACATTCAAGGATGGGATTTGGTCTCCTCTACCGAGTGTTCTCTACCGACTCCTATCCTTAGCCATTCTTCTCCAGTTCTCGGATCTTTCCATCCTGCTCCAGTCCTCTTCCAAAACATACATATCGTCAGCTAAGCAGCAACACCGCACATCTCAATTTTTTGTCATATTTATATAATTGGACTTGAATTTTCGCGGGAAATCTTTCTATATCACGAGATTCAAAGAAAGAAATGTAATCACCACATATTTGTAACCATCCTGTGAACTGCGCACAAGTCGAGGGAATCGTACCTAAGTTTAGTTCAGTTTCAGTTTAGAAAGAATCTGCTTCTCTTTACAACTCTAGAAAGGTAAGTAAAACTTCAGTATAAATAAATAAGATATATGTGTAGGTACACTATAACTTTTCACGATAAAGAAGTTTAAAATAAGAATTGTTCAAATGTTTCCTATATCTATGTTAACAGTAATTAAAAACTAATCTACTTTAGTCGACAATGTAAAATATGTGTCCCAGCACCGGGACAGACTAATGTCAGTGTAAAAAGAATATCAATTGTTATTAAAATTAATGTAAGTTATAATCCAAGATAACAACAATTGAAATTCGAATTTGAATAATATGCCCCGAGCAAAAACGAATACCAGAATTCATAAATACTCTGTAGCTGGATTCTATGGTAGGATTCCTTACTCACCAGGTGCTTTCTAGAGAGATAATAAATAAGAGGCTAAAAGAATTTTGGTGAATCTGATGATTTTCAGATCTTGCACCATGCGTGTCTTCTTAAAATTGTCTATTGCGGGTTTTTTATATCATCTTCATAAATATATTCCTTACGGTTTAATATCTAATTTTTAATAATGGCCTACGAGTATAACCATTAGGCACACATATTTTAATAAAATAGATCTACAGGGTGGTCCAAAAATGTGAGAACATCTCGTAACACACGAGTTATTTCAAAACATAATATAATTAATTATAATTCTTAATGTAATTTTTTTTGCACAATATTTAGCTAATCAGAAATCATCATAACATCCCATATTGCATCATCTAGTGGATTTAAATCTGGGCCGTTCGGTGGCCACATGCCTGGCTCGATGAAATTGACATTCCCACGATGAAGAAAGTTGATTGTATTTCTGGCCGTGTGAGATGGAGCTTCGTCCTGCTGTAATGTCCAGTTATGCTGTAATGTCTAGCTATACTCCAGGCTTACGTACATGTTTTGAAACACTTTGATCATTTTCCTAGCACCCCAATGTTTTTCAATTCGCAAATTTTTGATCAGAATACGGTCTTCTGTAGCGATTTTTATCATTCTGGGCAACAATTTGACAAAACCAAATATAAACAATGGGAAAATTAATAATCAAAGATGGCGACCGGAAATTGTTGAAATAAAACGTAACATAGGTAAATAGGTAAGTACTTTAGAAATTAGCAAAATTAACTTTGTGGTTAAAATTCATTTTTTTATTTGGTAGCTTTGTTTTATTAGTTTAAATACATCTACCGGTTTCGAAAAATACTATTTTCTTCTTCAAGATGTCAATACTAACTGAAATCATATATTATTGTTTCTTTACCAGAATCTATTTTTAAAAAGAACAATTATTTAAAAAATAAATTTAGTACCTAACTCAAATTGTTACTCAATACAAATTTACTTGAAATAGGTAAGCGAGTAAATTAGTAAACTATTAAAGCTATTGTTGATATAGTTAAACTAATTTTTATGTAATTATATCACATTTTACGAAATGATTTTTTGGGCCACCCTGTATAATTGTACCGCAAATCACTTGAGACTTGATATGAAAAAAAAAAGATCTCTAGATGTTAAATTTTTTCAAATTAATCAACAGAACTTTGGATATTCAACCAGGGTAGGTACCTACCAACTACTGTGTGCAAATATGTAAATAAATATTTTTTCAACCCCCACCACAGTACCCACCCCCAAACTGAATATTCTATAAATCGTATGGAGAAGTCTGAAATAAAAATGTAAAAAACACCTTCAGATACTCAAACAAAAACGTTTCATATTTCCTTTAATAAAACACTTTATTTTGGTTCAACAATACAAAAGATAAAAGAAATAAATTTTAAATATTTCACTTTTGTTTAAACGAAAAATGTCATTCTGTAAAACGTTACAAGATGCATTTTTGATCACCTAAAACGATATAATATTTGTTTCAAATCCATATGACGATGGCCTCATATATACCAATTATTGCATTCACTACGTTGTTAAAGAAGTTTAAAAATGAGTAACACTTAAATATTAGTAAATTTTGTAATAATTTAAAAATAACAAATAATGTCAGGCGGTCTCAGATTTGGAAAAACCATAAGCGTCATAATATGTTTAATGCCGCATTATATCTGATAATTAATTATGTATCATTGAAATGTTGTATATTATCTGCGTGCAAAGGATTATCCGTTTGTACAATTAAAAATCATATTATATTTATGATTAATATTATCTTATTATAATATTATTGTATTGTATCTACAGATGTCTCATAATAAACAAAGCCTACTTGAGATATCTGGTATCAGTCAAAACCTAATTAGTATAATGGTAATTTTTCAAAGCCACATCAATGCCAAAATCCTTCCGATCAAAAAAATGATATTACTTTATGTATTTTGGGGTGCTGCATTTGAATCTTGGCTCCAAAATATTTCAACACACAGTTTTTAAGAAAATCCAGTTTTATTTGTAAAAAGGATTAGTTTTTAGCAATAATATACAGGGTGCGCCATTAGAATCCAGACAAAATTGTATTTGAAGTTCCCGTTACATTTGAATACAGGGTTAGGCGCTAGTTGGCGCTTAAGTTAGCTAAATATGTCGGTAAGACTTTCATAACCTCAAAATGGCTGAGCCTGTCAACCCAAGCGTGGAACACGTACTTCTCTCTTCTATCGTTAGAAGAGCGGCGATTATAGAAAGCCTTTGTGCCAGAAGAAATCCCACCGAAATTATTAAATTCTTCAGGTACCCAAGATCAACTGTATATGACTGTATGGGATGCCCACAACCCCAAGGACATCTTTGTGGTGAGCAAGACAGCCAATATTCACGTCCTGAGCATCGTCTCAAGTGAGGGTGATGTCATGCCACCGTACTTCTTCCAGAAGGGCGAAAGGGTCACGAAGGAGGTCTATTTAGAGGTTCTGAGGACAGTGGTAAAGCCGTGGATGGGGACCATATATCTATCAACAAGATGGATCACCTGCTCACACAAGCCATTTAGTGCAAAATTGGCTTTCTGACAACGTTGTCATGTTTTGATCGAAGGACTCTTAACAGTCCCGACTTAAACCCTTTGGGCTACCAAGTGTGGGGCGTAGTCGAGAGACAAACCAACAAGTCTAGGCACCCTGACGTCAACTCCCTCCGGACCACTATCGAGGCAGAGTTTACGGCCATGAACTGCAATCAGTTGAAAATAGCGTGCTCGCACTTTAGGGCAAGGATCGAGGAGGTGATAGAGGCGCAAGATGGCTATATACAATGGAAGTTTCCAGTAAGAATCCTTTAAATGAGATATAAAATCATTTTTTGGTATATTTGTATATTGGCTTAAATAAACAACTTTATGCAATAACGTTTTTTTGTCCAGATTTTTTAATCAGGACAAATAAACGTTATTGCAAGGCGCACCTTGTAGATATTAAAGTACTAATTGTGAAGTCAACAAACTACATTTATATATTTTTTCAAACTTTTCATTCAGTTGTCTTCTCATACAGCTTTTACGCATTCTGTTAATTTATTAACTATTAAACATAGTTATTTTTGACATAAATCAGTCATTCAAAATTAATGTTAGTTGCAAAATCAGTTGCTTTTAATCCATTGCAATTTATATAAGAATTCAACAAATAGCAGTTGTCGCTACTCTAAAATTTTGGAAAGAAGGTTTTGTATTTTAAACCAGATTATAGGGTTTATCATTCATTGTAAGTGCATTAATAAATATATCATTCTATCGATTGCTGAGATTGCAACTAGTATCCTCGTATGTAAATAAATAAATAATCATTTTTTATGGAGAGTGTGAGTTCAAGAATCCAATAATTGATCCCACTATTTGTTAAGTCAGCTATTACTGATGCATTCTTTCTATTTCTACAAAAAGAAGCTTCTAGAGAGACAGACCGTTGTTTGATATTGATGGTTATTAGAACAGTTATTGTATCTGTGATTGTGTTAGATTATAACGATGAATGTTAACTGATTATTCGTAATTCTTCGAGCAATGACTAGAAAGTTAACTTCCAACAGTTAAACCTTAGTTACCAATTATAACGGTTAACCAACCGTCACTATTATTTGAATATACTGATGATCATTTATTTTGGTTAACTGGCCCTATATTAATCAGCCTTAATCCTAATATTCTAGCATAGTTTAACATAGTGTAGACAACAACTTAGTTTTGGCAGATTCTCTAGGACGATTAATAAATGATAATTAACTTTAAATTATCATTAAATCTTTAAGTGTATTATCGTGACTGTCAGTTATCTATGTATCTATCTACTTAATATAATTGATTAATTAATTATAAAACACAATCCACCAAAATTATAATATATTTTGTGATTATTTAATTAACCATTAATAAACTTGATACACATATATTTTATGTAAATTATTACAAAAATAGTTGAATTACCTACACCCTACAGCCCTCTGAACTGATGAAATCATCAACCTCTATGACACTAACGTTCTAGCGGAACGAGTGCTAACCAGAGACTGACGCACTGGCGCGGAAGTCCCGGCTCACAAGTGAGTGATGTGAAGATGGGACTTCCACACTCGTTATGCAAAATGTCGCTGTTTTGCTCGTTATAGGAGGTGCTCGTTATGAGAGGTTCCACTGTACATATATAAAATAATCAAATAATTATATGAGAATGTACTCTTTGACTTTAAATTTTATGGAGTTCATTGCAAGATATTTAATACACCACTGATATGATCACAATAGATGCTGTATCAATCTATAACAGTAGGTAATTCACATTTTGCCACTTCAAAAGTGGCCTATTAATGCGAACATTCTTATCTGTACTTATTTATAGAGTGGTTTCAAGTGTGTATATAATTAAAGTGAATTAAATATCTCCTGTACGAAGCAAATGCAATGTATTTAAGATCTTTGATAAAAATTACCCAAAAATGTACATAATTTATAATCTATCACCGGTAATTAATCAATTTTAATTTATGAATAAGTAAGGCCCCAATAACAAAATGTATGCGTGTAGAATGTAATGCATTTCAAACTATAGAGTTAAATTTAATGTCAGTATTTTAAAACTTGTAAATAGTGTGCATCGGTCTCAAAAATCAGCGCCCGCGCAGATCACTACTTCACTTGAGTGGGTATGAAATCACCACAAATGGCGCTAGTGATGGTGTAAGGCACTGATGTGTTCTCTCATGGATAATTTTATTTATGTTATTTTGTAATTATAGTTCTGATTTCTGTATTCGATTATGTTCGGAAGATACTTGAGAACCTTTGCTATCGATTTCATAAAAACAAATCATAAATTTGTCGCATTATCGTAGCGCAAAGTCTTAATTATAATGCCACCAAAGAGTGGCGCGTATGAAAGATGTCATGCGTATTTATGAACGCGATCAATGGGTGAATAACTAGCCTGATCCATCATCTTATTTTAAATGCGGATGTTCAAAAGCCATGTTGGACCTAAAGAAATAAATTAAAATTCCACTTATGAGTAAGTACAAAATCTGCCTGAATTTTGCAACCATCAAAACCACAAATAAAAACACATTCATCTTGCACAGGATAAATCGGCATACCGCAACTTGGTCGCCAATTTATCTATTGTACACGCTCTATTCAGACATTAACAATTACTTTTTTTACGTCATTGTAAATCACATCAGAAACGCAATACAAAGATAATAATTATATTATATACGCATGTTTTTCATAATTAAAATTATTAAAAAAAAAAGTGTAAAATGAATAAAATTATACAAAAATACATGGAGTATCGTAGAAAGTTGAAAGAAGTGTCATAGTTTGCAAATTACACACAACTAGTTGACAAATATAACTCCATAAACATCAGTTGCTAGCATAAAGATTAGACAATCAGTTAAGCATGTTATGCTTTCTGGGGACTGCGGAATTAGCTAATACATTTGTTCTGACATTACCACTGTAATAGAACAATGAATTGTGTCTTGATGATCTCAGTGGTGCGTGAAAGTCAAGCAGACCAACAATCTGGGGGCAGTCTATCGTACCATTGATGATCCTATATGAAAATATAAGGTCAGTCATCATACATCTCACTGACAATTTTAACATTCTCAGATAGCTAATGTTAATTTACAATTAATGAATCTTAAAAATTTTCTTCGGATTGGATATAATATATGTTATATAAGAAGTATTAATAATTCAATGGTTCTGTCAAATAAATAACTTACCATCGTTCCTCCAGCTACATATTTTCTCCCTGTACATCGATCAAGGGCTTTGGAAGACGGGCCTAGCAAATTTTTGATGTGGAAAACACATTTAGTAAATAAATGCAAGATTAATAATGATAATTAAAAGATAAAGATAGCAAAGATTAATTTTCCCTATATAATGCAATGATTATCTCGACTCCTCAGTACCTCAGCGGTAGAGCATCATGAAGTTTCTGGTAGTGTGTGTAATTTTGTGTGTGGTGGCCCTCGCCCAGGTAAATCTACAGCCTTTATTTCTATACTTTGTTCTCCCATCATATTTTGGCGCTTGATCATACAGTTTGGTTTATCACTGGTTTTAAGCGTTGACATTTGTTCCTTCACGGCTTTCTTCGAATCCAACTATAGTGTTGTTAGGGAAGAGGGGAAAAAAAAAATTGGGTGGTAATAGACTACAGTATGAAACAAGAAACACCATGAAAAACACAGAGCTAACGGGAAAAAATAGTGTAAAAAAAACAAAAAGTAGAAATAAAACCGGTACACATGTAGCGAAGAATTATGGTTTAAATAGGTGTTTATGATGGTCTAGGATCATAAAATAATTCAATGCGGAGATCATATCAGTGCTACTCAGCACAATCTCAGTGTAGAGAGCGTAATCCAAATCGGTCGACGGTATGGAAGGCTAGAAAGATTGCGAGTCGATCTGGGCTTGGGAAGTGACAGATAATCTGGTTCAACAGATTATTTACATTCTAGTTGAAAACTAAAATATTTAAATTTATTCTTCATCAATCGATCGGTGTATGTACGATTGAAAATTCGAGTCTGCGACACTCAGCCGCCTAGACTAGCCTCATGAATGCTACTTAGAGCCGCGCCTTAGGGCGACATTACTTGTCGAAGAGAGCATTCAGCAGTCATCGTAGCCGACGATTGTCCTTTTCATCAGCAATGCGGGATCGTGGCATGGAAATATATGGAATTACAAAAGAATGGACCGAAGTATTCGGGTTATAAACAGATGAGTTAGAAGTCGTTTTTTTAAACTTAATTAAGAAATTGACCAGAACTACCGTCCTCCTATCTTAACAAATTTTTTACACGGGTTTCCCTTGGCTTTTTCGGAATTAAGACAGCCGTTCAGAAGATACACTTTCACACATAATATGAGGTAAACCAACGCCAGCCCGTTCAGCACTATTGGGGCATGTGCAACATTGTATGTCTTGGCTCCTGACAGCCGGGCATATCGAACCACCAGACTTGTACACGGATAAGATGATCCACATATATGGATGTGGTTTGTCTCGTAGATTTATTTCTGAATAATAATATAGGACTCACTATCTATTGTATTTTGCATGCCTAGTAGAATGACACAATCTCTTCAATGAATATGACAATGAACGGCAAATCTTTAAGATGAGAAATTATTGTTTCACACACCATTAGTTTATATAGGCACTCTTTTGTCACACGATACACTCAATCTATCTACAATACATAATCAATCTAAACAATTAATGTAATCTGTATTCTTCCTCATCGAGTTTTTTTCATTTTTGCATTTTTGTTTTGATCAACAAACAAAACTTTTTACGGATAATATTAATATTTACGGATATATAACATAATATTAAGATATCTTCTTGAAGAGCACTAAAACCAATTATGTGGTAATTTAAATAAAAAAATTTACATTTCTCTCAGAGATTAGTCTCAAAACGGAGTAAAGTTCAGTACCACTGACATCCAGATGCATCCAGTAAATCCTTATTTAGAGATTACCGTGGGCATTACCGCAAAGTATTTGAGACTTCTTGATTTGCAATTCGTATGCTCTATTAAAATTTCAAGTTTTACACAATTTTATAGTAATACAAAATGATATATTTTTAATTTTCAGGGTTACAAGGAGTTCGGCATTACCACCCCCGAAGAACTACAAGCCGAAATAAGTAAGTCTAGAGTCTACACCATATTTGTGTCTGAGTGTGCTAGATTTTTAAAACTAAGATACAATCATTAGCTGTAAAAATTGTTTGAACTATCGTGACGGACACTGCTCTAGGATCTAGAGACCACTTCTTCGCAGCCTTTTCTTTCATCGGCATCTTGAGCAAGCCACTCGAGTGTTCAAACATATACCCGCATTTAACTGTATACCGCCTCTATAATTCATCCACCAATAAGCACCAAGCTTTGTAAGTGCTCTTACTTAGTAAATATTCACACACGCACGCTGCGACATGCACTAATACGCGTGAGACTAAAAGGTAGTTAGGGGCTTCAGTCTCTAACTAACTAACTTATCATCACGCCGTTTCTCCGTGGGGGTAGGCAGAGAGGATAGAGTGCCATACTATTCTGTTCTGATGCACAGTTCTCGCCTCATCCACATTCATACATCTTCTTATACAAGCTCGCCGATTATTGAGGCTTCTAACAGGACCATCCTCCAGTATTTGGTTTACCTGGTCGTACCAACTCTTCCGCGGACGTCTCCAGTCTTCAGTCTCGCCATCCACAAATCCTTTTGACCACAATGATTCATTTTTGAAGTTATATATGATGTAAAACACATTATTTACAGTTGCACGTTTTTGCAGATGAGCGCATAATCCAGGGTTCACCAGCAGCTGCCAACCAATTCCCCCACCAAGCCTACCTGCTCATCACCCTGTCGAGCGGTGGCAGAATTGCCTGCGGAGCTTCCCTGATCAGTCCGAAATGGGCAGTCACAGCCGCTCATTGCCTGAAGGGGTGAATACAAAACAATCTTTGGCCTGTGATCTGCTGAATTAATTTCAGAATGATTATTTAACTTCATTTTATATAAATAATTAGACAAAACACTTTGTTTAAACCATTATTTATTGATACATCAACATGTTTCGATACCTTTGGTGTCTTCTTCAGGAAACAATGTAAACTGAAATTAAAAATACAAGCATAGATAAAAACAAAACTATAAAGTGGCGAATGAGTAGAACTAATGTGAAAACAAATTATTATAAAGATATTTATAATATTTAACTGTTTGATTTCAGAGCCGTGTCAGCCCAAATGTCACTTGGAAACGTTAACATCGGCAGCTCTCCTGTGGTTGTCACATCTACAAACTTGCACGTTCACCCCAATTACAACTCAAACAATCTGAATCACGATATTGCTCTCCTCGGACTGAACTCAAATGTTCCGACAGGAGGTAGGTCTCAACTGATATTACTAATACTGAAGCGTGACGCTAAAACTCCTTCAATTCTTTATTTTATCTAATAAAAAAAAAATTATTTACGAAGCTAAAAGAAGCCCACTTATTACAGTGCGGCAACACAAAGTTCTCGGTATGCAGTCGGCAAAATGGCGCAGATAAATTTGTAGAGAAAATACTTGTTGAGTAACTAGCGAAGCCGACTGCATAAATACATAGCTTCGAAAATGTTTATCAATATATTCAGGATTTTATAGATAAATATATATTTTTTTAATTGGCTGCGGTGTGAAGTCGCGACCGCAGTCTTGACTTCTGAATGTCCTATCCTACTCAGCTATGATCAGTAGGTAAATATGGTAATATTACCATATTTATAATGAATAGACTACAACACTATATATATTACTTGTATTTATAGCACAATTTAGTGTGAAGATCAGCACTCGGAAATATGTTATGTTAGAAATCCTTTGTTATATTTGAGTATACTTTCAGTCAACATCAGACCCATTCGTATTGCTGCAGCAAACAGTGGCACGTTCGAAGGACAGGTAGTCACCGCCAGCGGGTTTGGATACACTGCTAACAGTAAGTACTTGTAATTCACCCTTTTCAGCATGATCTTGTGTGTTATTCTTTATTAGTTCTTTATATTTTTGTGGGTTAGGACGGTGGTTAAATGAAATACAGGTGATTGGCGCGCGTTGAGGTTTATTGTGACAAATCATAAAAACAATAAAGACAGATAGAAATGAATACAGTGAATGAAGATGTAGGAAATGATGACATGAATTGGCAGTCTTGCTCGGCAAGCACGAGCCGGCAAGACCGCCTGGCGGTGAATTCAGCCAGACTTGTGGCAGATGCCGACTGGGATGGCGGTAGATTTGAATTATGGTCGCTACATACTCTTCTTCTGTTTTCTCGACAATAGGACAGTGCACGTTGCAAGTTTTAAGAAAACTCCAGATTTTCATGTACACTTAATGTGTTAATTGCCATAGATATAAAGGAAGGTAAAGAAACACTTAATTAGAAAACTAATATTATAATGTTGTATAATCTGATGACATTATGTTAAATTATATGAATTATAATTATTTATTACAAAAAAAATAATTACAAAAGCTCAACACATGCACACAAATGTCACATAAAACCACCACAAAACTACATTTATTAATTAATTATTATTATACATGCCCTATAATAGTAAAATAATAGAAAATTTCATCAGAAGTGCAATACACAAAGAGAAAAGTTATACATATAATCAGGCCTATTCTCAAAATTGCAATATTGAAATGAAGGTGATTGTTACACCGACCCTCAAAAATAGTGTTATATTTGAATGAGAGAGAGGGAGAGAGAGTGAGGGAGTGAGGGAGATAAACGTACCATAATCTGTCTATTTTTGAGGGTTGGTGTAACAATCACCTTCATTTCAATATTGCAATTTTGAGAATAGGCCTGAATGTCGGCATGTTTTTACATAATCAAAATTAAAAATAAATATAAAATGTGAAGTAAAGCAATTTGTCCGTCACCATTGAGTTGAGACACAAAATATTGTAATAATGTAGTCCTATGAAGAGTTAAATTAACCGCAAAAATGTCGACTCATTCCACAAATAATGTATTCTGGGGACTGCGGAGTTAGCTAGTGCATGAGTTCTGACATTACCACTGTAGTAGAACAATGAATTGTGTCTCGACGACTTCAATGGTGCGTGAAAGTCAAGCAGACTAACATTCACACATTATTTTCTTAACCACAATATAATTTATTTCATTCTGCACTGAACAGGAGGGCATAAACATATAGTAATCACATGTTCTTCCCTTTTCCAGATGGACCCTCGTCATCGTCTTTGAACTATGTGAATCTGAAAGTTATCTCAAACAACGTGTGTGCTAATTCCTTCGGCTCCATCATCATTGCATCCACAATTTGCGCCAACGGAATCTCGAACCTTTCTCAAGGAGTGTGCAGTGTAAGCATCCATTGCCATTATTAAACTTCCCTGTGCAATGTTTGATTTTTGTTTAATCGGTTCTATTTCAGAAAATCGTTTTGTTTTTTGAATTTGACATTTGATGCTGCACCGCTTGGAGAAAGGGTGGAAAGCTGGCGAGTCATTTTGCTATCTCAACGATCCTTTCGGCGAAGGAACGATTAGCGAAAGGGCATGCCGAGAGTAGTTTGACGACACGTCCCGTACAAGTTCTCGGATGACAACAGGGCCGACATAAATTAACGTATACAATATAATTTTATGTTTTCATAGAAAGCAATCACTTTGTGGTTTGACATATTATATTAAATTAAATACTATCACTTTGTAACCGCGAATTTTATTGTACTCCAACCGTTTTCGCGTGTGAAAGAGAGAGATGATCACATGTAATTTTATAAATTTATATAAATACGTCCTGACGAAGCTTGAGCTGAGCAGAAGCGGTTGGCGTATAATAAAATTAGTGGTTTCGTACAAAGATTGTATTTTATTTAATGTAATATGGTTTTTAAAAATGGCGGATAATTAAATATTAATTCACACAATACTCTTACGTCATAACGATGTTCTAGTTGGGAGGTATACCAGCGTGAACATCAGAAACAGAAGAGCAAAAGTATTTTTTTCAATAGCTAAAACGTTGTGGCTTACGTATATAAAGTAGACTGGATTGATCAAATCCAACTTTTTATTTCCAGGGCGACAGCGGCGGCCCGCTGATATTCGGCTCTGGAGACACCGCCACCCTGGTCGGAGTAGTCAGCTTCGTCAGCAGCGCGGGATGCTCCTCCAACAGCCCGTCCGGCTTCGTCAGGCCGTACCACTACCTGAGCTGGATCCAAAGCGTTACCGGATTGTCACGAGAGATGTTAATCTAGATTTTTAGCAGTCGAAAAACTGTTGCAACATCCAACAGATATTCTAAAAATGTTGCCGTTGGACAGAACTTCATTAATGTTCAATTTTCACTTCAAAACACAAATGTTCTAAATAAAAGTACAGAATTATAAATAAAGGATTATACAAATATAATATTATTTTTTCTCTACAATGATTTGTTACTTTTTCGTTTTTCTTTACAACTTGTGTCGCACAAGATCTCCGCCAGTATGCGGCCATGAAAAGGGCACTTTTTGGGACCACCCAAACGATCATGAATCCCGAGGTTCCCGCGGACCCGGGAAACCAGTGACTCGATGGATGAATGCCTTTCTTCGACATGGTAGAGTCGACAGAGGGTGCGAGTTATATGTATCGTTCTTGAAGATTCGTCTAGAAGTTAGCGTCACTGAATGAAAAGACAATCGTCGGACAAGAATCCTCCTCTTCGACATGGTAAAGATGACAGAGGGCGCGAGCTCTATGTATCGTTCTGGAAGATTCGTATAGGAGTTAGCGTCGCTGAATGAAAAGACAATCGTCGGACAAGAATCGATGGATGAATCCTCCTCTTCGACATGGTAAAGTCGACAGACGGAGCGAGCTTTATGTATCGTTCTGGAAGATTCGTATAGGAGTTAGCGTCGCTGAATGAAAAGACAATCGTCGGACAAGAATCGATGGATGAATCCTCCTCTTCGACATGGTAAAGTCGACAGACGGAGCGAGCTTTATGTATCGTTCTGGAAGATTCGTATAGGAGTTAGCGTCGCTGAATGAAAAGACAATCGTCGGACAAGAATCGATGGATGAATCCTCCTCTTCGACATGGTAAAGTCGACAGACGGAGCGAGCTTTATGTATCGTTCTGGAAGATTCGTATAGGAGTTAGCGTCGCTGAATGAAAAGACAATCGTCGGACAAGAATCGATGGATGAATCCTCCTCTTCGACATGGTAAAGTCGACAGACGGAGCGAGCTTTATGTATCGTTCTGGAAGATTCGTATAGGAGTTAGCGTCGCTGAATGAAAAGACAATCGTCGGACAAGAATCGATGGATGAATCCTCCTCTTCGACATGGTAAAGTCGACAGACGGAGCGAGCTCTATGTAGCGTTCATGAAGACTCGTCTAGGAGTTAGCGTCGCTGAGTAAAAAGACAATGAAAGAATGCCTCTCTTCGACATGGTAAAGATGACAGAGGGCGCGAGCTCTAGGTAGCTTACACGAAGACTCAGCTAGGTGGAAGCGTCAGTGACTGAAAGCACAATCGTCGGACACGAATCGATAGATGAATGCCTCTCTTTGACATGGTAAAGTCGACAGAGGACGCTAGCTATATGTAGCGTACACGATGACGCAGCTAGTTTGAAGCGTCGGTGAATGAAAACACAATCGTCGGACACGAATCGATGGATGAATGCCTCTCTTTGACATGGTAAAGTCGACAGAGGGCGCGAGCTCCATGTAGCGTACACGAAGACTCAGCTAGGTGGAAGCGTCAGTGACTGAAAGCACAATCGTCGGACACGAATGGATGGATGAATGCCTCATTGACATGGTAAAGTCGACAGAGAGCGCGAGCTCTAGGTAGCGTACACGAAGACTCAGCTAGGTGGAAGCGTCAGTGACTGAAAGCACAATCGTCGGACACGAATCGATGGATGAATGCCTCTCTTTGACATGGTAAAGTCGACAGAGAGCGCGAGTTCTATGAAGCGTACACGATGACGCAGCTAGATGAAAGCGTCGGTGACTGAAAGCACAATCGTCGGACACGAATCCATGGATGAATGCCTCTCTTCGACATGGTAAAGTCGATAGAGAGCGCGAGCTCTAGGTAGCTTACACGAAGACTCAGCTAGGTGGAAGCGTCAGTGACTGAAAGCACAATCGTCGGACACGAATCGATGGATGAATGCCTCTCTTTGACATGGTAAAGTCGACAGAGGGCGCGAGCTCTATGTAGCGTACACGATGACGTGTCTTGCGGAAAGCCTATTAGAAAGCTCGCTTTCCTAACTTGCCGAGATTGAAACTTGCCATTTGAAAATTTTCTGCCGGCCTGACATCTTATCGAGACTCCCTGTACAAAAATTAAAATGATTATCTCTTGCTTTGGGTCATTATACAGGTATACACAACAAAAATATAATCTAAATTCAATACAGTTTATATGAAACATGTGTTGATAAGAAAAAATACAACGGCTTAAATAAGTACCTCAACAATTTTAAAACTACACAATTATATTTAGTTTTAAACAAGAGAAAATATCGACAAGACTGAATCCCAAGCCTGTGAAGTCTGCTTATTGTTAAGATTGTACAGTGAGTCCTGAAAGTCATTTTTACCAATGAGTTAGAGTAGGTATGCCTATCCTATCGCTAGCCGCGTCTTTGGGAATCCAATTGCTTTGGACCGTGTCCTCAACAGTTGCGACATAATCTGGCCTCCAGGTCGACCCAACTTGATGGGAATATCTTAGGATACCATAGGATATTCGGAAGGAAGTTCCACTCACCACAGTCCCGTTCTTCTGGCACCTCCAAGGTGGACTGTAACTTTAAGTTTTGTAACACTATCTCCGTTCAGGGTCTTGAGTCCTTCAGATTGCACAGGACAGACACTCAGACACACGTCTCACTCGTTTGTTATACTGCGAAATTTACTTGTTCCGCACCGGTTCAGGGTCGCCGATCGACTGACTCGGCGGCAGGTGAGGAAGGGGGGGGGGAGGTGGACGGCACAGTACATTATCTTCATTCAAGCATAAATATATGTCCCAAACACAAAGATATACAGTAACAATTTTCCCTCTCTGGCCCAATGAAGAGAAGAAATGGCAGCGATCATGGAGAATAAGTGCCGAGCAGTTTTCAGAAATTTTGCCACCCGTTTAGAAGAGTGCCAGCGAAATAACGAATCATATTTAGAAAACATAATTTTTAGGACATAAATTCACAGGGACTGTACTTAAATGCAATATATATATATTTTTTATTAAATTTACCGATTATTTTATTTATTACGAAACAGACTATTGGGACAGCTTGTATTATAATTAGTTTTTTCTTAAACTGTTCTTCGTACTTTCAATAAGGACGCGGTACGAAATCAGGTCAGTCAAATCGAAAATAGCCTGCACTTTCCTGTTTTGTATTTTAATATTAAATCGCTCAAAGTTCTTCTATTCAGCGTCAAGTCAGTCTAATGTATAAAAAGCTCATTAAAAAATCGTTATTGACTTATTCAAAGGGTACCTAGATATGTGGAGAGAGTTCATAATACAGGGTGTCCAATGGAAATTTTTCGATTTAGAAAATGAAATAAAAACAAACAAATAAGTGTTTGGGGGTTAGAACGGTGGCTAAATGAAATTAATGTCAATTGCGTGTGTTGAGGTGTTTATTATGACAGTATGAGTGAAGATGTAGAAGGTGCACGTGTCTTATGTGATGAAATAAAGCGAGTTGGCGGTCTTGCTCGGCGAGCGCGAGCCGGCAAGAGCGCCGTTGTTAAACTATGAAACTGGAGAGACTGCTTGGCGGTGAATGCTCGAGCCAGGCTTGTAGCAGCAGCCGGCAACGCTGTCGCTAGCGACTGAGATGGCGGTGGATTTTAACAGGTAAGGGAGATGTGCATATTTCACTTTTTGGATTATGTCGTCAACTTCTTGCCGAACCCTCGTGTTGGCGAAGCGCCCCAAAATCAGTGATAATGACAATAATAGAGTAAACAATGTGGGGCAGTCGCTCGCCAGTGAATATAACCTGACTTGATGCATTTCACTGTATATTTGTATTATTAAATGAGAATTAATCATTCCCGAGCGATCGCCCAAATCTAAAATATGTGAGGCATCGCGACCAGGCGTGATAATAAAATGCCTGCGATGCAAATTGTATTTATAAAAGAATAAAATGTAAGCGCAAACTAGAATCTGCCGGCCCGAGTGCTATGACGCCCGACTGGGCAGCAGTTTAAACCCACTCCCATTGGTCCGTCCACGGGTAATAAATAGTACGCCGGCGATCGAGAGAGCTCATCTCATCTAGTTGTCAACACGCCTGAGTTATATTGTTACCTTGTCTTGACTTCGCTACTACTTCGGATTGGACCCGAATTTTCCCGATCATTGGTTGTTACATTGGACGATGATTTTGGACCCTGACTGGATCACTTCGCAATGAATCAGCGAACTATACCTGCATAAAGTTCTTGTTTCCTTATCATCTCAGAGTGACATGTTTATGTTAAACCTTTTCAATTTTAAATGAGTTAAGATGTTTACATATCTTGCAGAATCAAAAAACCAGGTATTGTTTGCTTTGCGTCAAACCATGCACGGACATGAGCAGTGGTGTAACTAAAATAATTTTGAAAAGGGGCCCTTTATAAAAAAATAAAGACTTTTAAGTAGTACAATAACATTTTTCGCAACGGTTGAGAATTTGTACATTCTCCTTGAACATTTTCGACTCGTAATTTAGTCAGGTATTTACTTATAAAATATTGAAGATTAGATCTCTTACACTCACTGGATCACTCCATCAGGATCTTTCTATAAGCGAATGCTCCCATTTCGGTACTTCTCATTCGCCGCCAGGTTGGTATTTGTAAATAATGTATCATCCGTGAAGACTTCCCCGTGACTCCGCCACACTCCTCGGACCTCTGCTAACGCATCCTCGGTCGCTCCCACTGCACCAAGACCTTAGGCGTCCTCTGTAGACTGTTCTTTTAGTTATATCTGCGTCTTGAAATATGGCCTTCCCATTACCATTTACACTTTTCAGCAGCGACGAGTGCCGCAAATTAGCCATTGATATTTGTAATGCCACTATGAAATATATCTTATTTACCTTTAATCACCGACCACAGTCTTCTTCCGGCCAACCCACCTGTAATTATTTATCAATTTGTTTGCGAGTATTTTAAAATAATTATATAAATAAGGATTGATCGCGAAGCTATTCATTAAATCAAAATTAAATCGGCATTTATCCTCACGGACTAAGAAAACCGTATAAAACTTAAATAAAACAATTTAAAAAAAGTCTTCTAATTATTTATTTATTTATTTGTACATTTACAAATTTGTACGCATTTAAATACATTGCCCAACTTTAGGCAAGCCTGTTTTAGGGCAAATTGATAAATGTATAAAATATTTTTTTTAAAAAAGTGAATAAAAAAAGAAGAGAAGAAAAAAAAAATATATATATAAATAATAATAATAAAATAATAATAGTAATACCAATAATGTAAGTGGATGGAAATATACAAGTTCAAAACGCACAAAAGTAGTTATACAAATATTAAAAGTACCAAAAATAGTAGACATATACAAAAAAAATTCAATAATTCAAATTTTCAAAATTAAAAATCAATTAAATTTTAGAAGCGAATTCCGATCTATAAGATATAGAGATCAAATTGATATCCCAAAACTAAAATATACCGCAACTCAAAATTAACATATTTATCAAGGTATCAAATTTTTTAACAATCTCCCCATCACAATTAGAAAAATTACGGACTATCATAAATTTGTATCTGAAGTAAAAGAAATATGTACACAGACTAACTGAAACATAAATTAACTCGAATATACTCCTTCTCTATACACGAGTCTTACTCTCATAGAGAAGAAACAAATGTTAAAATATATATATATCCACTGATTATTGAAATTGTATTTTATTTTTAATATTAATAAAAAAAAAAAATTTCATTATATAAAAAAGTTGACTCTCTGTATCTGCTTTTCCCAATTGCAACAACCAATTTGAAATATCTCTTTTAAAAGTCCTAATATCAGTTCAATTTCTAATTTTCTTTTCAATTTGATTATATATTCTAGGAGCTTGAAAGGTGAATAATCTTTGAGCATAACTAGTTTTCATTCTTGGTACTATTTTAAGCTTGTTGTTAATTGTACATTAGCTTTCAAAATATACGTTTTCATCCCACAACGCATCAAAAACGCACAAGTCGTTCCAGGGGGTTTTGGAATTGGACGCCAAATGTGATTAGCAATACAGTGTTAAGATAAAAGGTATGGTGATGTTTCTCGTCATCACCATCAGCTGTCTTTCGTGTCTATGGGAGACTGTCCTTCACGATTGTGTGTCTTCTTTTGTTCTTCACGATTGTGTGTCTTCTTTTGTCCTTCACGATTATGTGTCTTCTTTTGTCCTTCACGATTGTGTGTCTTCTTTTGTCCTTCACGATTGTGTGTCTTCTTTTGTCCTTCACGATTGTGTCTTCTTTTTTCCTTCACGATTGTGTGTCTTCTTTTGTCCTTCACGATTGTGTGTCTTCTTTTGTCCTTCACGATTGTGTGTCTTCTTTTGTCCTTCACGATTATGTGTCTTCTTTTGTCCTTCACGATTGTGTGTCTTCTTTTGTCCTTCACGATTGTGTGTCTTCTTTTGTCCTTCACGATTATGTGTCTTCTTTTGTCCTTCACGATTGTGTGTCTTCTTTTTTCCTTCACGATTGTGTCTTCTTTTGTCCTTCACAATTGTGTGTCTTCTTTTGTGTTTCATTTCTTTCTACCACATAATCATTATCATCATCGCCGGTTGAGAGAAGCTGACATCGGCGAACCACCCCCACCCTTGTCTACATTCTTGCTTCCTATACAGAACACGTGTATTGTCAACATTTTGGGTGTCGGCAGAAAGGAAACTGAGCAAAGATTCATGGAAATGATCACATGAACAGAACATCATTTTTCTGTTTTGCATTGTGTTTCAATCATGGGATAGCGAGAGTATTTTACTTATTTATTATGTTATTATACTATCTCCTTAATAATATAAGTTGTATCAATGTGTCCAAAATTTAATAAAAATTCATTGATAATTCTGGCGTCTGCAGTCGGTTTACTCGAAGGTATTTGTGATTTCGTAAAAATTATATAGATGGCTTTCAAAAATAATGGAACAACAGATGTATTAATTTGAAAAAGTGTAACATATAGGTTCGAAAATTTGTCATGAAAAATATTGGCGTTATAACACAATTGGTAGTGTACTACCCCGGATTGGAAATAGAGATCCAGGTTCGAATCCCGGTAGCGCAAAAACAATATTTTTCGACAAAATTGATTTTATATTTATATATTTATAATTAATACATTAAATTAGCATTTATTTATTATGTTATTAGAATTCTTTTAAAACCTTGTTTACTTCATTCCTATTATTTTTGGTTTAATAATAATAATTGTTTTCATTTGTATGATAGACAACGGATGACCTGTCTCCTTCAGTGCAGACTTCGGTCTAGTGAAGGAGACAGTGAACATCTCTTACATTATGAAGTTTGATCGCCTTTTTTGTATATTTATAAGTGCTTGGGACATATATTTATGCTTGAACGAAGATAATGTACTGTGCCGTCCACCTCCCCTCCCTTCCTCACCTGCTAACGAGTCAGTCGATCGGCGACCCTGAACCGAAGCGGAACAAGTAAATTTCGCAGTATAACAAACGAGTGAGACGTGTGTCTGAGTGTCTGTCCTGTGCAATCTGAAGGAATCAAGACCCTGAACGGAGATAGTGTTACAAAACCTAAAGTTACAGTCCACCTTGGAGATGCCAGAAGAACAGGACTATGGTGAGTGGAACTTCCTTCCGAATATCCTGTTTCTTCCGGCATCTATGCTTGTACGCAACAATAAGAATGTTTATAATGTATAATATGTACGTATATTAAGAACATGAACAGAATAAATTTTACACATATTTATATAGTTATTTGTTTTGACTCGTAAACCCCAATAAAAGATAAAGTTAGTTTGTTTAGTACCTGGCGACTACAAGGTCGTCTGGTTTTGTCCTTGTAAAAATACTAAATTTTCAATTCCTGTTTGTAAGACTCGGTTTCAATTCAGAGAATTGAAAATATTTAAAATCAGTGTCACAAGCCAGCAGGTAGCCGTTCCGACGGTTCAGTGGATGTTTGTATTTGGTCCGTATAGGATGTTTATTGATGAGCAAATATACGTACATTATTCGTAATATTTTTTATAAAATCTTTAATTTTCTAGCAGAAAGTTTTCGGCACATCGTGCCATTTCATTGAATCATATTTAAATTGAAATATCTTTGGGGGTTAGGACGGTGGTTAAATGAAATACATGTGATTGGCGCGTGTGTTGAGGTTTATTGTGACGAATGATAAAAACAATGAAGACAGATAGAAATGAATACAGTGAATGAAGATGTAGGAAATTATGAAATGAAATGAATTGGCGGTCTTGCTCGGCGAAGGCGAGCCGGCAAGACCGCAATTGTGAAACGCTGAAACTGAAGAGACTGCCTGGCGGTGAATTGAGCCAGACTTGTGGCAGCGGCCGGCATCGATGTCGCTAGCGTCGATGTCGACAGTAGATTTGAATTATGGTCGCTACATATCTATAAAAAATCTCCCAAAAATCGGTCAAAAAACCGAAATCTTGAGGCGGGTCTAAAAAGACCCGGACGTGTTTTGTAGACCCAACGGGTAGTAAGGGTTAATTAACCACATAATGAATTAAATGCAACTACGGGTTTCGAAAAATATCATTTTCTTGTTCAGGATGTCATTAACCATTCAAAAACGTACGTTATTTTATTTCATATACAAAATTACTAGAATATTTTTTCGGAAAAAATTTTAGAATGGGATTTTGTGGTGGTTAATAAAACAAAGTTAACAATCTATTATGGTCATGTCAATACATTTAATTAGTATTTAAAATATCACAGCCCATCTGTTCTGAATAATTACAACTTCACAATAAGAATGTATTCTCCGTAATAATTTTTATTACACGTTTCCAGCTCGGCCCTGGCTTCGCGCGTTTGTGGGTATAAAACCAGGACCGCACCGTGCAAAATGCCCACACATTTGTCCAACGAAAGATGGACGACTTCAAAAGCGTAAATCTCGTCGACAAGTACTTGAAGTATCCGCTGCTGTTGCTGCACATCTGCGGCCTTTGGCGAAGAGGCAATAATCCGCTGGTGTATTACCTTTACGCTTTCGCAATTTTATTTCCCACGCAATGCGTGTTCACCTTCTGCTCGTACATGTACATGAGCAGCGTGTGGGGAGACATTGCCAAAGTTGCCGAGGCCTCGTTCTTCCTCCTGACGCAGACGATAATCTGCATAAAGATGACTATGATCCTGTGGAACTCGAGCAATATAAAACGCCTCATACAGTTCATGAACAGCTCAACGTTCGCTCCAACCAGAGCAGCGCACTTACTGTGAGTCTTTAAATAATATGCATATTATTGTTCCGAAAATAATTACTGATTTTTTTAATTTTTTTTTAGGAGAACACATTCTTATTGTGAAGTTGTAATTATTCAGAACATGTAATGTAATAAAAATGTATTGATTTCAAAAAAAGGTAACATATAAGGTCGAAAAATTGTCGCTAAAAATAGTGCCGCTGTAGCTTAGTTGGATAAAGCACCTCCCCCGGTTAGGGAAGAGATCCAGGTTCGAATCCCGGTAGCGCAACAACAATATTTTTCGATAAAATTGATTTTATATGTGTATCTTTATAATTAATATATTTAATTCATATTTAAAATATCACAGACCTATGTTCTGAATAATTACAACTTCACAATAAGAATGTGTTCTCCTAAAAAATAATTAAGTTGTATCAATGTGTCCAAAATTTAATAAAAATGAATTGATAATTCTGGCGTCTACTATCAGATTTACTTAAAGGTATTTGAGATTCTGTAAAAATAAGGTAGATGGCTCTATCAAATGATGGAACGATTAAATGTATTGATTTCAAAAAAAGGTAACATATAAGGTCGAAAAATTGTCGCTAAAAATAGTGCCGCTGTAGCTTAGTTGGATAAAGCACCTCCCCCGGTTAGGGAAGAGATCCAGGTTCGAATCCCGGTAGCGCAACAACAATATTTTTCGATAAAATTGATTTTATATGTGTATCTTTATAATTAATATATTTAATTCATATTTAAAATTACTGATTTCAATGGCATGTCGTTCTTTGTCATTCCATTGTTCTAGAACGAATGGAGACCTAAGGTCTCGACAAGTTTCTTCGGTTCTTTCGAGATCTTTCTGTACGACTGACATACGTCTAATCATCCGTTTATAAATTATTGAATGTTCCTTTATGCATAAATAACTTCACCACAGAATTAAATATTAAATTAATAGATAATTTGTTGAGCAAAAAGTGCAAGAGAATGTTTACCCACCTTACCGCAGTGGAGAAAATTTGCGTTTTTAAATAATCTCATTTCAAATTCAATTATAAAAAATATCCCAAATTTTATATAAACTAGCTTTTTACACTAATAAAAAATTTTAAGAATTATATATTAAATAACAAGGATAAGGACGATATTTAAAAAAATCGTGGGTCTACAAATTAATTTGCAATGATTGCAATTATTTTTATATAGGTAAAACATGCAGAAATTTTGATATTAGAATTGAGATGCCTAAATAACAACAACTCTTCAGAATTTTCCAATCACCATTTGGAAACAAACCATTATATTGATATTAACAAGGGTTTAGAAATTATACATAAAAATACTAGGAGTTTGCAGTAAGATAAATTTGAAATTTTATAAATAAGAAAAAGTGTTAATAGAAAGCTAAATATTATATTATAAATAACCAAATCCTCTTTGCAAATAGTCACCTTTTAAATTTGTTTCCATATTAGTTCTTACTTATCACTTTATAGTTTTGTTTTATCTATGTTTGTATTTTTAATTTCAGTATGCATTGTTTCCTGAAGAAGATACCATAGGTATCGAAACATATAGAAGAATCAATAAATAGTGCTTTAAATAAAGTATTTTGTATAATTATTTATATAAAATGAGTCCACAAAGTAATTTTGATAATATTGAAGATGGGACTACTATTCTATTCAGCGTCTCCCAATGTCATCGATTATGAGTGCGAACCTTATTCTTGAACCACACGCCCTTCCACATGTTGTGTGCGTGTATTCGCTGGGCAGGGGGGATCTTCTTTCTTTTCTTTCATCAATTGCCACATCTACTCAGATTCGACTTGAGAATGTCTCTAAATCTTTTCCTCTGCCCACCCTGTCTTATATTGCTTGTATGTAAAAGTAGGGTCTCCCTTATCCTTTCTTCAAACAGACTATCATTTTTGCTTTTATTTCATTTACAAATCATTCGCGATGGTTTCTCACAGCCTTGTTATGGCTTCGGTACGGTATTCGCGTTTCGGGGGACAAGAAGAGTGCTAGAAGGTTTATACACCAACATCTCGGTGCCTTTGATTAGATCGTGGTTGTCGAGGATTCTCTTTCTTAAACAGCAATTACCAACTTACGATACAATATTGCACTTATATTAAAGCTGGTGGTTCATTAGTTATCTCGTGAGTCCGTACACTCTTCAAATAATGTTTATAGGAGGCGTGATGACTGGTCTTCTCTAATCCGTTAGTTTGGAGAAAGACTGTCATTATAGCTCTCTACAAAGGCAAATGGTCGCTTATGGATTGTGGAAATCATAATGTTATCAGTCTATCGAGCTCCTTGGATAAGAATGATGATGATGATTTATGATGTGTTTATTAATACAGAATGTGGTTATTAATATAGATTGTGGTTATTGATGTAGTTTTTAATGTAGAATGTGGTTTTTAATGTAGATTGTGGTTATTAATGTAGAATGCGATTATTAATGTAGATTGTGGTTATTGATGTAGTTTTTAATGTAGAATGCGACTTTTAATGTAAAATGTGATTTTTAATGTAAAAATTAGTTATTAATATAGAATGTGGTTATATATGATAATCTTTTGTCCCAGATTCATCGACAGTACGTCTTCTCTTCAGAGAACAGAATTTTTTGTCTTCTTATTCTTTGCTGCATCGTCAGTGGCTCTTTGGACAATATTTCCTATGCTTGACCCGGCTGAAAAAAGAATTCTTCCATTCAAGACCTGGTAAATATGGACTATGACTATCGTCTTTTTTGAGACGTTTGAAGCATGACATTGTAAATGGCATATTTTATTGAGATAAATCTCAGTACCGTGTACACGTGTTGAGCAGTGGCGTGACTACGCATTGAGACCCACGTCAGACAGTGGCATAAAAGGTGCCTTAGATTAGTTACTCTCTTAGAAAACTTTTATTGACTCTTAGAGATCAAAGCGAGTAGTGAATGTTGATAGAACACTTCGTGATATCCTGCAGACAGCTAAGACTCTCTGAGTTGTGTCTGAAAATGACGTTGAAACCTTCAGAGTTAGTCCCGCTGGTTTAAAATTGCATTGCAAATCGTGGATTTACTTACGACTTTAATGGTGTATATTTATTTCAAGTGTTTGATTATAAGACTATCCAAGTATATAACTTTTCACAGATTTTAAAGTACAAAAATAATAGGCACATACAAAAAAAATTCAAATTTTCAAAATTAAAAATCAAATAAATTTTAGAAGCGAATTCCGATCTACAAGATATAGAGATCAAATTGATATCCCAAAACTAAAATATACCGCAACTCAAAATCAATATATTTATCAAGGTATCAAATTTATTAACAATCTCCCCATCACAATTAGAACAATTACGGACTATCATAAATTTGTATCTGAAGTAAAAAAATATGTACACAGACTAACTGAAACATAAATTAACTCGAATATACTCCTTCTCTATACACGAGTCTTACTCTCATAGAGAAGAAACAAATGTTAATATATATATTAATATATCCACTGATTTTGAAATTGTATTATATTTTTAATATTAATAAAAAATAAAAAAATAATAATAATAATTCTAATTTCAGGCTTCCATTTCCAATTGATAAGTCGCCATACTATGAACTGGTATATATCTACCAGATATCGAGTACTTGTATCAGTGCCCTGGTGACTGCCGGGATAGACAGGCTGTCCATCAGTATGACCGCACTCAGCTGCGCGCAGGTCCAGATACTGAAGGATAACCTCGTTAATGTAAGATATTACCTCAGTAAAAAATGTGTTTTTCTTATAAAAACTATTTTTAGGAGAACACATTCTCAGAGTGAAGTTGTAATTATTCAGAACATAGATCTGTGTGATATTTTCGATAAAATTGATTTTATATGTATATCTTTCTAATTACTATATTTAATTCATATTTAAAAACTTTTTTTTTTGACTGCCTTCTAAATGTGAAATTCGATATGAAAACGAGCCTCACCTCAAATTGATACCTTATGAAAAAACTGAGATCCGTGTTCAATGCGATTTATATGTAAAGGTTATGCACCTCTCGAGCCACACTGTATTTTGTAATTTCCCTTATAAAAACTGTGCGAAAGACCATGAAGTAGAAGCGATAATTGATTTTCCTTATATAAACTGTGCGAAAGAGCATGAAGTTGGAGTGATAATCGATTTTCCTTATATAAACTGTGCGAAAGAGCATGAAGTTGGAGCGAGAATCGATTTTCCTTTTAAAAACTGTGCGAAAGAGCATGAAGTTGGAGCGAGAATCGATTTCCCTTATAAAAACTGTGCGAAAGAGCATGAAGTTGGAGCGAGAATCGATTTCCCTTATATAAACTGTGCGAAAGAGCATGAAGTTGGAGCGAGAATCGATTTCCTTATAAAAACTGTGCGAAAGAGCATGAAGTTGGAGCGAGAATCGATTTCCCTTATATAAACTGTGCGAAAGACCATGAAGTTGGAGCGATAATAGATTTTCCTTTTAAAAACTGTGCGAAAGAGCATGAAGTTGGAGCGAGAATCGATTTCCCTTATAAAAACTGTGCGAAAGAGCATGAAGTTGGAGCGAGAATCGATTTCCCTTATAAAAACTGTGCGAAAGAGCATGAAGTTGGAGCGAGAATCGATTTCCCTTATAAAAACTGTGCGAAAGAGCATGAAGTTGGAGCGAGAATCGATTTCCCTTTTAAAAACTATACGAAAGAGCATGAAGTAGGAGCGAGAATCAATTTCCCTTATATAAACTGTGCGAAAGAGCATGAAGTTGGAGTGATAATCGATTTTCCTTATATAAACTGTGCGAAAGAGCATGAAGTTGGAGTGATAATCGATTTTCCTTATATAAACTGTGCGAAAGAGCATGAAGTTGAAGCGAGAATCGATTTCCTTATATAAACTGTGCGAAAGAGCATGAAGTTGGAGTGATAATCGATTTTCCTTATATAAACTGTGCGAAAGAGCATGAAGTTGAAGCGAGAATCGATTTCCTTATATAAACTGTGCGAAAGAGCATGAAGTTGGAGTGATAATCGATTTCCCTTATATAAACTATGCGAAAGAGCATGAAGTTGGAGTGATAATCGATTTCCCTTATATAAACTGTGCGAAAGAGCATGAAGTTGGAGTGATAATCGATTTCCCTTATATAAACTGTGCGAAAGAGCATGAAGTTGGAGTGATAATCGATTTCCCTTATGTAAACTGTGCGAAAGAGCATGAAGTTGGAGTGATAATCGATTTCCCTTATATAAACTGTGCGAAAGAGCATGAAGTTGGAGCGAGAATCGATTTCCCTTATAAAAACTATACGAAAGAGCATGAAGTAGGAGCGAGAATCAATTTCCCTTATAAAAACTGTGCGAAAGACCATGAAGTAGAAGCGATAATTGATTTTCCTTATATAAACTGTGCGAAAGAGCATGAAGTTGGAGTGATAATCGATTTTCCTTATATAAACTGTGCGAAAGAGCATGAAGTTGGAGCGAGAATCGATTTCCCTTATATAAACTGTGCGAAAGACCATGAAGTAGAAGCGATAATTGATTTTCCTTATATAAACTGTGCGAAAGAGCATGAAGTTGGAGTGATAATCGATTTTCCTTATATAAACTGTGCGAAAGAGCATGAAGTTGGAGCGAGAATCGATTTTCCTTTTAAAAACTGTGCGAAAGAGCATGAAGTTGGAGCGAGAATCGATTTTCCTTTTAAAAACTGTGCGAAAGAGCATGAAGTTGGAGCGAGAATCGATTTCCCTTATAAAAACTGTGCGAAAGAGCATGAAGTTGGAGCGAGAATCGATTTCCCTTATAAAAACTGTGCGAAAGAGCATGAAGTTGGAGCGAGAATCGATTTCCCTTATATAAACTGTGCGAAAGAGCATGAAGTTGGAGCGAGAATCGATTTCCCTTATATAAACTGTGCGAAAGAGCATAAGTGAGAATTCGTTAAGTTGGCGTATTCGGTTTACGGCACCTTTTTTGACATTTACGTGAGTTATGTACCTCAATTTTCGCGGATTTCGGTACCCAAGAATACGGAACATATCTTGGAATGTGGTATTAATTTCTTGTGTCAACTTACACGATTACTTAAAAAAATATACGTATGAAAGATTGACAATACCATTTTCAGATAGAGCAGTACGCAATACTCGATCTCGGAAAAAGTCTTCAGCTAAAGTATAAATACGAACCGTCGCCGATTGAGGGACAGGTGGACTGGGCGGTGGAGCTGAATGCGTTCAGAGGAAACTACATCCACTCTAGGCAGTTCGAGATTGAGGCTATAATTCAGAGAAGTCTTGTTAAAAGTATTCTTCACCATCGAAGCATTTGCAGGTGCAGTATTTAGTCTAATTTATCATCGTCATTATGTCACATGTCCACGGAATGAGAAACTCAGAGATCAGCTTGAAACTGGTAGAACGGTAGAAAGAAAGCAGAGGCTTTAATAAAAATAATATTTGTAACTTTGTAAAGTTTCATCATAAATGATGGATATAAACGGCAACTCTCGTCGACATGTGAAGTATTAAACTGATAAACTCGAGTAGAGCTATAACACTGTTTCATTTATATTCATCCACAATACTTCCCTTACAGATTTATGTGCGACGTGGAACAAGGCTTTCGGTGGGGGGTGTTGTTTCAGTTCGCTGTGACCGTTCTAACGATGTGCATTACCGGACTTCAAATTACATTGGTGAATTGCATAGAAATTTTTTTTTTCTTTTAACAACAGACATCACTGTGTTTATCTGCGTTTAATTTTTTTTAGGTTAATCCCATCAGTTTGCAGTTTCTCTCGATCGTGACGTACATGGGTGCGGTGTTGACACAAATATATTTTATGTGCAGAGTCGGAACAGAATTAACAATTGATGTGAGTCTAGATGCATTTATTTGGTCTCGTTTTATATTTGTCTCAACAATATTAACGATGCTGTGTTTGGTCGCCAGAGCGGCGACTTGGTCCTGGCAGCGTACAGCTGTCCGTGGATCGAGAGGAAAACGAGGTTTCATACAAGCCTGTTGATTTTCATGGAAAGATTGAAGCAGCCAATCGTACCGAGAGCGGGATATTTGTTTCCGCTGTCCTTGAGCACTTTCGTTTCGGTGAGTTGTTTTCGAGATATACACGACGCAGCCAATACTACTAGTGACTGACGGTAAGCTGTCACGTGACTGTGATCGTGTCGATGATTGGTAACTATGATTTAACTGTCGGAGGCTCACTTTCTAGTGTACCATCATTGCTCGAAGAATTACGTTAATCAGTTGACACAATTACAGTCAAAGTAATAGTTACAATAACGATTTCAACCAAATATTGCTTCCATGTCAGGCGATGTATCCAAACGTTGCCAACATAGTTATTTTTAACATATTTGTCGCTGAGCGGCCAGAACTTCCGTGTGGTCCGAAGCGGGGTATAAAAACACCCCAGATCATATGCATACAAACGCTATACCACAGTATGGTTCTGCCTACTATCACCTACGCAGCGCTTGCCTTCAGCAGCATACACAAAACAAAATATACGCAGCTCCAAGTAATTCAAAATCATACACAACACCACACCCAAAACAAATTTAACTCGACTACACCACCAGCACAAGGTGAACCCAATAATGCTTCCAACAACTTCCACAAATCTTGCTCTCATCCTTCTCAAGATAATCCTCTCAACCGAGGTCTCGGCTCGTACGAGCACAACATCAGTCTAATGCCTTTCAGATACAAACACAGATTGCCCAGGCACTATTTCCTGAAGCGAAGTAACGCGCTCGATCCTCCGGACTGAGATGCACACAGAAGCGGACAGCGTCGACTGAACTCTCCAATAAATGACTTGTAATAATAATAAAACCATATTCTTAAGTTTAGTAGTAATTTATTTCAGTTTACCTATAAGTATTATGTTGGAATAAGGCGGCACTGTACATAAAGTGTCGCGCCTAATTAATTTGAAATACTTAACTTCCAGTAAATTGTTTAGAGGGTTTTTTATCAGAATTTTTTACCCTTCCAATTCATGTATTAATATAAAACACTTATGATGTTCATCACAATAAGGTAGTTAGTAAAAGTGTCAAAGCGATTAGCGCTGTTGCACTTGTAGTAGTAGATTTGGCGGTCTAGCCGCATGTAGAGTACTCAGGGTATCGTAGACTCTAAGGAATTGGAAAAATTGCATACAAACGATAATAAACAGTTCACAACCGCCTCGCCGGACGTCTCTTGTCCGAATACCACGAGTCGCGATATAGCTGTCTCTCTCGTTCGCATCAGTTAGAGTGATGAAATGACAAAATTTTCGTCACTATTTCGTGAAGATAACAAAAAACAAGAATGAAATCGTTTTCATAATTATTGAGTTATCTAGTTTAAAGCGATCTATGGGGGAATGTGAATACCCCGCTACGGGAAGGCAAGGTTAAATATGTAAGTGATAATATTAAGCTTTTGTGTATTTTGAATTTTAATCTGTTCAGATATATGCTGTAACTTGTCATTTTTATGTACATTGTATAACACTGTAATGTCCATAGATCGCGGCGGGTAGTCGCATGAGATTGAACGCATTTTTAGGTTTAATATCTATATTTTTTAATTACAATATAAATAATAATAATGATGATGGATAATTTGTATAGCGCCATTTTCGTAAAAAATTTCACATAATATGTTTTTTTAAATTAAAAAATCGTTATTTTCACTTATGGAAATGATTTTTTGAAAAGGTGCGTTTTTAGTTTCTTCTTAAATAATGTCTCTGATGCACGCTTTTGGGCCTGCCACTGCAAATGCCCGTTCACTAAATTTAGACTTCAACGGCTGATCGGTTCTACCACCCTTCCTGCAGCTGAAGTAGAGGCTGAACCGAGAGTTGGACGTCTACCGTTCAAATTGTCTGGGATACAAAGTTCTTGAAGATATAGAGGCGCCATGTTGTGTGTCGCCTTGTACATCAACCGGCACAATTTAAATTCAACTCTTTCAGGGAATCGGAGCCAATGTAGCTGATGTAAAAGGGATGTTGTATGAGAGAAACCATATTTATATGTGCTGTGTCGTTGAAATATTAATGCCCTGTATTTATAAAAAAAAAAAATTCCATAAATAACACATGTTTAATTGTTTCAGATTCTCCGATCGTCTTACTCGTATTTTGCTGTTCTTGAGCAGTTAAACTCTAAAAAATAAATATGTCAACTATTTGAAAACAAAATATAATGAAAAATTTCTGTTTGAAATGAGAAAAACAAATATATATATACGTATATACTTTTCCTAGTGTCGCTATCTACCTAGGATATTTAAAAAAATAATAATATAAAGGTATATATGATTGTATTATCGAATACTTAAATTTATTATTTTAAAATATACAAGGTATATAATCTAACTAACTTACTAAATATACCATTCTATTTTAAAACGATCAAAATAGAAATATTATATATTGTAAATTGAAGTGTATTTGTGTACGAATTTTATTTTATTTACTACTTTTACTTTATATTTACAATTTTTTTATTTAATTAGGTTATTTAAATTCTCCGCCCACTGTCCTCGTCTCGTGGACAATTATCTATTTATATTATATTATATGTATATAAAAATATATAATCTTATATACAGTGTGTCTTGTGAGTAATGGTCCAAACGAAATATCTGTCAGAATAATCCATCATATTGGTTTTTAAATAATTAGTATCCTTTGTTACTTTTTTTTATCCCTTCCCAAACCATGCGGTGACACAGATCTACCATCGCAATTAAACCTGTAATATTTCGGTAAACACATGCAATAAAAATTCATATTTTAGATAATCCCAAAGAAAATATTAGCGCTTAATTACAAAATAATTATTTTTTCCATTCAAACTGTTGTAAAATTAATACGTTGGTAAAAATACCATTTGTGATATGAAAGACAGAGATCGCACACTATTTTCACAGTGAAAAGAACAACAAACATACAAATACAATTGTCTCTTTCTCACTAATTAAATGAAGAGAGATAAGAAGGAAGGACACATTGTATAAGACTTAACGAATGCTCTAAATTATGTTATTAATCATTTTTTCAAAATTGAATTCTCAATATTTAGAGTAAATTCGTGCCATTAAATCCATTTAAGCTAATAAAAACATTTTTTCTAAATGTTATTTACGGTAAAACGAGTTGACAGCATGGCTGCGTTCGGATATTTTATATCATGGTATGGTAAAGGTTAATATCACTACCAAAATTTAAAAAAAAATCTCTTTTTCAATGTCGAATATTATATTTCTAGTAACATTTTTACTTGGAAAAATATTTAAAAATGTGAGTTCGGATCATTTAACGTTTTTCAAAAAAGTTTAAAACACTGGTGAAAAAAAAAAATATCATGACCTGAATGCCCATTAGCTTGAAAACTTATATATTTAATGCCAATTTAGGAGTACGAAAAAAAAAAAATTTTACATAGAAAATGCTATTTTAATGCCAAACAGGTAATTTTGTAAAAAATTCACGGTAATCTTTTTTAATTGCAAACTTGCAATGATTTGTAAAAGTAATCATTATTTTATTAAAATTTTACAAAAAAAAAAACTCAATTAAATTTAATAAGTATGTAATAAGTATAACATATGAATTTTTCTCACTAGAAATAGAGACAAAGTACACTACACGGTACATTCGTAAAGCAATACAATAAGGGATATCGGCTTTGAAATATAGATTGGCGAACATAAACACTATTGGCAGTAGGAAAGGAACATTCTGGAACGAAAGACTCGAGCTGGTGAAAGAAGTGTTGGCGGCCTTCGTGGACGACGGAGAATGGCGGGCAGCAGATGGATGAGATGATCAGCGATCCTCGGGAGAAGTCCACATCCGCGGGTCGACGACTAAAAGCACACACGGGCGCAGATTAATGAATTAAAAAATTAAATATATTAATTAGAAAGATATACATATAAAATAAATTTTATCGATAAATATTGTTGCGCCACCGGGATTCAAACCTGGATCTCTTCCTAACCGGGGTATTAATAAAAGTAACATATAGGTTCGAAAATTGTCGCTAAAAATATTGTCGCTGTAGCATAGTTGGATAATGCACCTTCCCCGGTTAGGAAAGAGATCCAGGTTCGAATCCCGGTGGCGCAACAACAATATTTTTCGATAAAATTGATTTTATATATATATATATATATATATATCTTTCTAATTAATATATTTAATTCATATATAAAATATCACAGACCGTCTGTTCTGAATAATTACAACTTCACAATAAGAATGTGTTCTAATTAATAAATTAACCGTGTTATCAGTTTATTAATGAGTGAATTAATCATATATTTGTTGGCGAGTAATTTAAATCATTTATGTAAATTGCGATAGATAGGATAGCTATTGAAATTGACTGTGATTTGTTGGGCAAATTTGTTGTGCGCCTCTATTTGTCACTATAAGACTACCCTTTCAAGAATAGTATGTGATTAAAAGACAGATCACAAAACGGCGATGTGATGTTTTAAATCAAAAATATTTAACAATATAATAAAGTGAAGCTGTCATAATAATTTTGAATATAGAACATCGTAGGTACGTATCGTCAGTCTAAATATATGTAGGTACTTTGTATGATTTCAAAACATATTCATATATATATGAATTAGATACTCCAATAAATTATTTAACTTTCGATAGATTAATTCAAATAATAGATATTTTATTTCTTTCAATAATTTAATATGTGAAAAAACTTGGACACTAGTATCGAATGCGAAAAACCAACAATTATATTGTCGTCTTTTTATATTCAAACCTTCCTCTCTCGCATGATTTACGTAACAAATAACGTAATTAATTATTGATGTGACACTTTTATTAAATTTAGCTATTAACCTCAAATTGAAAGCATATGTAATTCGCGTAGAATTTCTCAAATTTTTAACTGGAAAAATGAAAGCACGCCCTTAAATGTAGTTCGAAAAAAAAATGGTTCCCTTAGAACAGAGTATCCATTGAATCGAAAATAAACGTAGTTAAAAATAGAAAATACTTTGGAATAGAATATATATACAGTTAGACGGAACACTAAGGGAGGGGAAAATACAGCGTTGATGGATATTACATTAATTAAACACTGTATTTTCTCCTCCTTTAATGTTCCGTCTATCTGTATACGAATTCTATGTCTCTCTTTCGCGTATAATTTTATATTCTGTCTCTCTTCATATTCTATTTAACTATATATGTATTCTGTCTCTCTCTTTCACGTGTAAATTTATATTCTATCTCCCTATTTATGTATATATGTATAAGTGCACTATTTTTGTATTTATGATCAGTTTTAAATACGTCCTGATGAAGCTTGAGATAAGCGAAACCGGTTGACGTATAATATATTTCGTGATTTCATACAAAGTGATTGTTATTTATAAAATATAATATATTATACAAGATTGTATTTTTTTAAACACATCAATCCACGTCGGTCCTCCATGGCAGAGAAACGTGATCTTGATGAACTCCCGCCCTCTTGCAGATATCAGAGCTGTCACCAGCTTGTCTTTTCTACTTGGTCGGTCCAACGGGTGAGATGTCTTCCTTCTCCTCTTCGTCCTTCGACGTAACCCACAACAGTAGACTTATGCACCCCCAAATAAGAAAGATCTACAATTATGGGGGTGGCTATCCATATTTATAAAAAAAAAGATGAATACCTACAATAATACAATGAAAAATTGATCAGATTAGAACTTGGGAATAATAAAAATGTCAAATACATAATTATTTAGACAAATTATAGATATCTCATAGAGACGAAGCTAATATATTATATGGGGAGTATGGAAGTATGAGTATTACAGGGCTTACGACCTGTCTTCGGCTGACTTAAGTGATCACTTTACACAATGTAACGTTAACCGATTCTACCCACAATAAACATCCACATCTATCAAATTTCTGGAAGTTATATAAGTATATGTTATTGTGAGAACTGTCACTTTGTGTGTGTGTGTGTGTGTGTCATGGAAGTGTGAGGATGAGTGGGGGCAGGCGAGCCTTATATGGGGCTGCATCACAGTGGGAAGAGCTCTCTCATCACAGCTCCTTCTCATTATCAAGACTTTCTCTGAAATGTATAAATTATATTGACTGTAATGATGTACTGTAATAAACGTATAATTGTTACCTGGAAAGACAACGAGTCAGGACCCAAGATAACTAGATAGTAGAGGATAGAACCTCAAGGGAATCTGTGATAATTCAAGAGTTATCAACTACAACTTCGCAGTCACAATCTATGGTTTGAAATTTGTTAATCATTCCCCTGAAACAACATACTTCCCATGTAATATAATATCTTCCTTCTCTCTTCCTTGCTCTCGGGTTCCATGATCCACACCACATAAAAATATAAAAGGCACAAGAGACTACAAGTGTTGGAAATACCGCGGTCTTTCCATATTTTGTCAAATCTGGACATAGGCCATCTTAAGACATCCAAGACATCTTCCCTTCTGGCAAGATGTCCAAAAAATTTAAGATTTGTCTCGTAAATAAAACATACCAACCCTTACACACATCCAAACAATACCGTTGGAATGTTCACACTGCACTCATACATGAAATCAGACAGGACGTTCGGTCGTTTTCACCCCCGTTTGTAGGTATTTGAGAAATCGGAAAATACAGTTAAGAAATCGAACGCTTACTCACACTTGAGATACTTAATATCCGATAATCGGAAGCGAGACTTAAAAAAACACACTATTACGTACACTATAGAGAAACCATTCTCATGTTCACACTGCACTTAAACATGAAAACAGAAAGAATACATACGAAGGCATATAGCAGCCAAAGTGTTGTGTCGTTTCGTGTATTTTCCGAAATACAATTAAGAAGTTGTACGCTGACTCACATTTGAAATAAATTATTCTCTTATAGATACTGCACATATTACAATACATTACAAAGTCGGATTCACTATTTATTATTGTATACTACAACAATATATATAATTTCTCTTTATTCAATATTTGAATTTATGTTACATAACCTGTTCCGATTAACGTCCCAAAAATCATTTACATTTACATATAGTCTCCAAGGAGAACCCTTTCTCGTGATCACAATGCACTTCATAAAATACATGTAGTTTGAAAATAACATCTCACACAAAACTGCGACAGACATTCAATTGCAGCAGTTGATAGTATCAGCCTTAAGGCTCTCCTGATTGGCCACAATAAATAAAGGGCGGCCAGTCATTTACATAAGCGAATAAAACTAGCAAACGCATAGATAAGAGAGTATCAAATAGCGGACGGCCATAGAAAAGCACGGTTCATAGAATTCTGACAGCTCCATAGATTATACGTATCTATCCAATCTTCTCGGTCTTTTGTCTTTGACATCTGTTATCTATGTTGCGCGACATCTATGGTGTTCTGTCTGTCGCCTTCTGCGCTTAAGGAGATTTCTACATTGAATGTTGAGAAATATATTGTTAAGAACAGCTGTTTTACGGCGACCTTCAAATTATTGCGGTGAGTTGATCAACTTGTTAGCTTGTAAGGGCAATTTGGTTAATTGAACCGAGTATCACAAATTGTTGACGCAAATGGTTTGGTTAATGTGTGAATTAACTTTGAGGTTATTAAAATTAAAATGAGCAGTTAAAAATGATGATATCCATTTTATCTCTGTTATCGTTTTTATATTATTATGTCATATTTTAGTATGTGCAAACTAAATACATAATTAAATGAGAGAAAAGTTAGGAGTTCGAATTTGACCTCGTTAGTTTTGCACGCTTCGCCTAACCCACAGTTTTAATTGCAGAAGAAAAAAAAGCAAAATACGAACGCTGACAAGTGCTATGGATGTTCCTGTTTTCAAATCTGAACCAGCGTCTTCCGCTGGGAGCAGCGATGAAGGACAAAGCTGTGACTTTATTTTCTCAGACGCAAATGTTAAGTCGAACAGTACGTCTTCAGGTCACGTCATAAAGATGGAGATTATATTCCCAGATTTGCCTGTCGAATTTGAACCTAGATGTGACGCTGAGGGAGATCTGAGGGTTAATAATGGCACTGAAATGATTATAAAAAAAGTAAATAATCCACAATGTTGCAAAGCGAAAGGGAATCTTGCTAAACGACGACGCTCAGTTTCCAAGCCTGAGACTGCTGATGAAGGTGAGGATGATGGACGCTCCTGGACGGGTGTAGACATAACGAATCCTGACGTAAAGCAAGAATGCTTGGAGAACTCTATGAATGCCGGTAAGGACGTTAATCAAGAATAATTATTGAATATTTTTTTACACCCATTATTTTAAGCAAAATTATATTTGCAGATTTCTCGACAGTCCACAGTTCTGTGTTTAAAAATTCAACTGATGTTCCAACTACCTCTAGACGGACGACAAAAATAAATAAGTCAAATAAAGAAATTTCAACAAGCGAATACCATTCTGAAGAGAAACAGTTCTCTTGTTCAGTATGCGCTTGTACATTTAGTAAGAAAGGATCTTTGAGACGTCATACGCGTACCCACAGCGAGAAGAAAATATTTTCATGTCCACGTTGCATTTTTAAGTGTAATCGGATAGAACTATTAAGAAACCATTTGATTTCACACACTGGAATAAAACCGTACGGGTGTTTACACTGCGAATATACGTGTAAACAGAAAGGAGACTTGAAAAGACACACGCTTACACACACTGGAGAAAAACCCTTTTCGTGTCCCCACTGCACTTACGCGAGTAATCGAAAAGGTCACTTGAGAGTACACATACTCACCCACACCGGAGAGAGGCCGTTCTCTTGTTCACACTGTCCGTACTCGTGTAACAAAAAAGGAAATCTGAGAAGTCACATACTCACGCATACCGGAATGAAACCGTTTTCGTGTTCGCAGTGCACTTATACTTGTTATCAGAAAGGACAACTGCGAATTCATGTTCTTTCGCACACCGGACAGAAACCATTTTCGTGTCCCCACTGCGATTATATGTGTAAACTCAAAGGAGACCTGAGAAGACATTTGGTCACCCACACTGGGGAGAAACCATTTTCATGTTCACACTGTTCTTATATATGTAATCGGAAAGGACAATTGACATCACATTTGCTTACGCACACTGGAGAAAAACCCTTTTCATGTGCACTCTGCTCGTATACATGCAATCGAAAAGGATCCTTAAAACGACATGAGCTTACTCACATTGGACAAAAATCGTTTTCATGATCAGTACTTGTAATGTAAATAAAAATTAATATTAAGAAATTCCATCCTTGACTACAACTACATAGAATAGTTCCCAAGTTAACGTTGGGTCTTAAACGTACAATTAGACGTATGACAAAATCTATTATGTTTTAAATACTAATTAAATGTGTTAATTAGAAAGATATACATATAAAATCAATTTTATCAAAAAATATTGTTGTTACGCAACCGGGATTTGAACATAGATTTCTTTCCAATCCGGGGAAGGTGCACTATCCAACTATGCTACAGCGACAGAACTTTTGACGCCAAATTTTTAATCTCATATGTTACACTTTTTCAAATTAATACATCTATCGATCTATTTGAAAATTTTATAAAAATGAATTGTCAATTCTGACGTCTGCCGTCGGTTTACTCAAAGGTATTTGAGATTCCTTAAAAACAAAGTAGATGGTTTTCAAGTAATGGTTCGAAAATTTGTCGTCAAAAGTACTGTCGATGTAGCATAGTTGGATAATGCACCTTCCTCGGATTGGAAAGAGTAATTAGTAATGTATTATGTTTGCTAATCCTCGACATGTCATTTCTACGTTCTGGATGGCTTATAGACGCAATTAAATGATAAGTTTTAGAATACTTCTATAAATTTAGTCACAGGTTTAGAATGGTGGGGGTCAGCCGAAATTGTAACAGTCTGAGACAAGGGGGTAGGATTATAATATGACATCTTGCGACATAGGGGGTTAAAATTTCACGAAAAGCCTGTGACATTATTTATTAAAGCCGTCTTAACCAACAAGTTTGGTCCAGAGAGTAAGGAGCGTGATGTGAGACCATCCACAAAAGTCTCAACATTCGCACTGCGTTGTGAAGAAGCGCTTGTGATGTTACTAACTCGTAAGTCTGCTCTGATAAGTCAATAATCAAGTGTTCGTTAACGATATTTTCCTAATTAGCACATGGCATTCGTCACTGACTTACACACGAGGAAGACATGGTCTTGTATTTCACTCTGTAAGAGTAGTACACTTTTACTCGTTGCCTTTTATTAATATTAAGATATTATATCACTCAATTAAGTTTTATTTACATTGAATAGATGAATTTTCAAACAGTTTACAATTTCTTGATGTATGGTGAAATAACAAGAGTCGGGTAATTTTAAATTGCGATGACTATGGGAATAATAAGAGTTCCGTATTAAACACTTTTGACGCGCTTTTTAACATAGACCTCGACTAATGTTATTGACACATATCCGCGTCCAAATTCCTATCATCGATCCCATATCCTACAGCCAACCCTCAGTGTGAATTGTAACCCTGACGCCGTCACTTGATTAATATTGTTTGGTTGATCTTGACATCGCGATACCATTCGCGGTGTGGACAGTTACCTCCAGTGCAGTGGAGCACTGTTTTGTGTGATCTTGTATTGTAATCATATTGTTTGTTTTTTGTGGGTGAACTGTGATATCACCGTCTTCAGTCGGGAGCGGAGATCGTCGACTATCCTTGTGCATGCAGCGTGTGATTTCGGCGGCGCCGCTGGGGATTTCGAAGGCGTCATACTTGAAGTAAAGCCAGCATTCCTTCTAAATTTCGGTCCCCGAGATCGCTGGTTCTTTGAAAAAAATTGCCTTTCTCATCATTCCTGTATCCGTCTCCCGATTTCCTTCCCTACCTTGCGGTAATTTCCACTTACAACTGCTATTATCGTAATCCATTCCATGGGATCACACAATGAGGGACGTTATTATGTCAGCGCATATTATTATTGTCTGTTATCCGGTCGATACCGGCGTGCTTTTGCAGCTGACGAGAGCCTGATTTTGTACGCTGGGTTCAGGGTCTATCGGCGGTGTTGTTGATTGTGAATGCGATAGACCCCCCACAGGCTAATGGCATGGATCATTAAGGTGGAAATAATTTACTTTTTGAGACTTGTTGAGTCTTTGTACTTATACTTGACTTCGCTTTACTTTATTAATTATTAATGCTTAATTATGACAATAATTTATTAGCAGTAACAATATAAAAATCAAGAGTAAGTCAGAACTACGGGAGTGGTGCCGAAGGAAATATATAAAAGAGGCCGCGCCTAATTAATTACGATATTTATTATATATTAACACAATCATACATTCATAATTACAAATACGACTTTATTAAATAAGATGCAAATAACGTAGTTCTCTTTATCGATTTTATAATTTGAATGCTGCATTTCCGAGTTTAAAAAAAAAACAACGTTACATGTCTCATACATATGTTTCATACCATCCCTGCACTGAATACATTTTTTTGGTTCAACATTTTTTTGTTTTTTTAAATTAAATATAAGCATTCAAAATTTGACATTTTGGTTAGTATTGTAGGGAAGAATGACAATTAGGGGTGTTAATTAAAGTGAACTATTCCTTTGGTTTTATTGTGCTGGTTTATTTGCGGTCCGCAGTCGGAACACACTATAAAGTAGAGGTAGCTGTTAAATTTATAAGTACAAAATAAAGAACTTGTTAATGGCGCCAGCCACGGAAGCGGAATGAAATTCTCAGCTCGGTACTCTCGTCAACAATTTACCGGTCGCCTCGCTCACTAGCGGCGCGTCCCTCTGACGGTGTCTACTGCAAGATCGCACGTCAACGAGCTTCCGCGAACCACAGCAAGGTGGTATTATGCGCCCGCAGTAATGTTAAGAATAAAGCAAATCAAAAATGTAAATTATCAATTTTATTTGTTCTTATTTCAATCGGAAAATTATTAAACTATTTTAAGAGTTGGGCTATGCAGTCAACATATCCATTAATCGGAGTTTAACCGCTGCAGTACAGCAAAGTACGAGTAGGACGATCGGAGAATCTGAAAAAGTTTAAAAAAATTGTTATTTGTTGGAAAGATAATTAATTGTTTCAATTTTTTTTTTCAACCCTGGTTTGTGATATTTAATACAAATTAAATGTATCAATTTCTCTAAAAAATATTTTTGTTCCTATCGAGATTTATTTTTTATCGTATAATGTTAACATTAATTTAATAATAATAAATTTATATTAAATAAAATAACAATAATTTTGTATGAAATTATGAAATTTATTATACGTCAACCGGTTTCGATTATTTCAAGCTTCATCGAGACGTATTTAAAACTGATCATAAATACAAAAAGAGTGCACTTATACATATATACACAAAGACAGAGATTGAATTTTAATTTGCATCTGAAAGAGAGAGACAGAATACATATTTGGGTGTTAGGACGGTGGTTAAATGATATAAATGTGATTGGCGTGTGTTGAAGGTTTATTGTCTGTATGATAATAACAAGGAAGACATAGAAATGAATACAGTGAATGAATGATGGTATAGAAGATGCATGTATGCATGAAATGAAATGAATTGGCGGTCTTGCTCGGCGAGTGCGAGCTGGCCAGACCGCCGTTGTGAAACGATCAAACTGGAGAGACTGCTTGGCGGTATTTGCTTGAGCCCGTCTTGTAGCAGCAGCCGGCAACGCTGTCGCTAGCGTTGATGCCGACTGAGATGGCGGTGGATTTGAATTCCGATCGCTACACATATATAGTTAAATAGAACATTAAGGGAGACAGTATACATATATAGATAAACGGTACATTAAGGGATGGGAAAATACAGTGTTGATGGATATTAAATTGATTTTGAAAGAAACATACGTAATATGGGGCTAATGGATAAATTAATTTAATTATTAAGAATTGGCGTACTATTTTTTTTTGCCTTTTTTATTTCAAGGGCTTCTAAATTATCCAACCGGAGGCCAAATCCATTTTTTTGGAAGATTTTAAGAACGTTTTCGAGAATAGTTCAACTGAATTGATTGATTTGAATTGTAATATTGATAATGGAGAGATGTTCCCGATAACATTTAACATAATACTAATAATAATAATAATAAAACAGGCTTGCCTAGTTGGGCAATGTATTTAAATGTGTGTAAATATGTAAATATGATACATATTGAAAGAAAAATTCAGCTATTTAATGATAACAAAGAAATAATCAATGCTATCAAAAAATACTTAAAAAATGAACATGTATCCCGAAATTCATAATATTTTTATATCGTTGTTATAAATATATTGCATTTTATTTTATTATAAGCTAGTTATTGTAAGCAATAATTATTAATATGTAGCGATCATAATTCGAATCTACCGCCATCTCAGTCTGCATCGACGCTACAAGTCGGGCTCAAGCATTCACCGCCAGTTTCATCTTTTCACAACGGCGGTCTTGCCGGTTCGCGCTCGCCGAGCAAGACCGCCAACTCGCTTCATTTCATTTCATGCACACACATGCACCTTCTACATCTTCATTCGCTGTATTCATTCTATGTATGTCTTCCTTGTTTTTATCATACAGACAATAAACACCTCAACACACGCTAAACGACATTTATTTCATTTAACCACCGTCTTAACCCTCAAAAATATGTAATCCTCTTCTCTGCATCGTACTGTACCATTGTAATTATAACAGATGAATAAATAAATAAATAAAATATAGTGGAATAAAACAGTGTCGTAACTCAATTTACAAAATAATCGTGGAATTTTACAAAGTTTCACCAAAAACCTTTGAACACATAATAAAAAATATGTCACAAGAGCAACTCACCGAAATGAATGTATTTAAAGACAGTGGAAATAAATATCCCGCCCTCGGTACGATCGGCTGCTTCAATCTTTCCATGAAAATCAACAGGGTTGTATTAAACCCTCTTTTCCTCTCGATCCACGGACAACTGTACGCCGCCAGGACCAACTTCCCACTCTAGCAAATCAAACACTAGATCGTTAGTATTAGTGATAAATCGAATATTAAATCAAACCCAACGATACGTTAACCAAATGAATGTATCTAGACTTACGTCGATAGTCATTTCTGTTCCGATTCTGCACGTAAAAAATATTTGTGCCAACATAGCGCCCAGGTACGTCACTCGCGAGACAAACTTCAAACTTGTAGGCTTTATCTGAAATCATAGCACGGCGAATTTAACGCCGGTCCGTTTTCTGAATAATGCAAATTTTGAAATCATTTCTGTATAATTTACCAATGTTATTTGAAGTCCGGTGATGCATATGATGACAACACTGGCTGCGAATTGTGTTAAAATTCCCAATTGGAAACACTGTTCCATGGCGTGCATAAATCTGTAAGGGAAATATTGTCCTCACTAGGGCCTGCAATATATCTGTACCAGAGCTTATGGATTAAATCGGTGTGTCGTTCGAGCGCTGGATGCTCGCCGACGCATGTTATTGACACATGCTGTATGTGTCGGTAGCGGGCGTGTTTTTACAGTTACCTAGTTTTACATCTAGATATCTTCAAGGTGCGTTCAGGGGCTGTCGGCCTACGTGTAGTCTTCTGTGGAATCCAAGGCAGCGGTAGTGAGTCCTTCGGTGTATTGTCGATCTTCTGACACTTTTAATAATGATGTCTATGGAATGAGGTCGGAATGACAGACGCACACGAATGCCTAAGTATGGTGGACCGCGAGAGAACGGCCTCTTCGCTTCGCGTCTTCCAACGCAGATAGTTTTAAGAACATTTTGCAATCTGCACTAGTGTGAACGGAATAAATATTAAATAATTCTGAGATCGATGATCGATGAAAGTACGTTGAATTTTTTCTTATTTAAGTCACATTATAATGATAATAATAAAATAATTAAATACTGTACCGGCAAATGCTTTGATGGTGAAGAATGTTTTTAACGAGACTTCTTTGAATTATACCCTCAATCTCGAATTGCCTAGAGTGAATGTAGTTACCTCTGAACACATTCAGTTCCACCGCTAAGTCCACCGCTCCCTCAATCGGAGACGGTACGCCTTCAAACGTTAGCTGGAGACTCTTTTCGAGATCGTGTATTGCGTACTGCTCGATCTAAAAATATAGTTTAAAATTTAAAAATTAACTCCATCCAGCTGCGCTAGTGCACACGACTGGCAATGCTGCACTCATCACTCTCATAGTAGCTCTTTCGTCTCTCTCGCACGTTCATCAAATGTTCACTTTATCGCGTCGTCTGCAGTAAGAAAACATTTATTCAGTAAAACAACATAAATCAAATGCAAACAATACAGTAATAGATAAAGTATACACACGAGAATAGACGCACTGAGATGGACTACAAATGGCGATTCATCCAACCCTTAGAGGGAAAAAGAACACCTGTAAAAGATCACTCAAGGTTTGTTCGTGAAGCCGGCAGAGAAAGAAGTGAGTTGTACTTTGCGATGGTCGACTCGGTTGTCAGTAATGGAGTGAGTAGCAATATACATTACAATTATGACTGAATGTAATAAAAAAAAGTAATAATTTTTCCGAATAGAATTAATATACTCGTAGAAAAGAAAAAAGTTGTAATGAAGGGGCGCCATAAGGTTTTAGTAACTAACTGCTCTAACTTTAAAATGTAGTCGAAAAACAAGATTTAAAATTTTATAAAATATTGCACGCGTTGCTTTGTTGGGTAGAATCGAAGCGAGAGTAAACAACTTTTAAAACGATTCCGGGATAGGGTGGGACCCTTTGGGGTTTGAACCAGTTGACAATAAAGTAATACATAGTACTTTGGGGGTTAGGACGGTGGTTAAATGAAATACATGCGATTGGCGCGTGTGTTGAGGTTTATTGTGACAAATGATAAAAACAATGAAGACAGATAGAAATGAATACAGTGAATGAAGATGTAAGAAATTATGAAATGAAATGAATTGGTCTTGCTCGGCTAAGGCGAGCCGGCAAGACCGCCATTGTGAAACGCTGAATCTCGAGAGACTGTCTGGCGGTGAATTGAGCCAGACTTGTGGCAGCAGCCGGCAGCGCTGTCGCTAGCGTCGATGCCGACTGAGATGGCGGTAGATTTGAATTATGGTCGCTACAGTACTATAGCTACTATTGTCACTACAGCTATTCTACCAGATCGTCGGGTCGAGCCATGAGAGCACCGATCGCGAGAGAAATTATTAAAGACTTAAAACTTTTAAAACGATATGATTACACGTGTTTTAAAATTGATGGGAATTTTTTGCTTTTTAGAGGAAAATAATGGCATAATAAAAAATCGCACGCTCATTCTCCAGGTCTTGACACAACACCAGGTAATCTTTCACCTTACATTAATGAGGTTATCCGTCAGGATCTGGACCTGCGCGCAGCACAGCGCTGTCATGCTGACGGACAGCCTGTCCATCCCGGCCGTCACCAGAGCGCTGAACCAGATACTCGTCATCTGGTAGGCGTATATTAATTCGTAGTATGGCGTGTGTTCGTTCGGAAATGGATGCCTGGAACAAGTCATCATTATCAACCATTTTATATCTACAGCTAGACAAAAGCCTCCCCAAGTGTACGCCACTTTCCTCTATTATAATTATGGCCCGTGTTCACGGGTGAGATTTCTCTCGGAGACTCGTCTCGAAAGCGGGTAAAGATATTTTGAATTAAGCATTCAGTACACGAATACCTTTAATAACTAATTAAATGGAAAATTCGAGATACGGTGCCGGGTATTACACACAAACATCTCAATCTTCCAGAAAGTCTTTCGATTACATGCGGGAATAGAATTCTTACATACATTGGACACGTTACCAGAATAAATGATGAGAATCACGAGAAGCTCGTGATCACAGAAATAGTAGAGGGAAACAAGCCGAAATAAAGTAGGAAAAAGGAGAAAGAGCTACAGTTTGAACAAAATATAACGTTTACGAGTATTACAAAATACAAGAAAAGCAAGACGAATAGATCCAGAAGATCCATCTGCTTCTTCAAATATCATCACAAACTGTGTTACCCTGGAAAATGGCGGCTAATTCTCTAGCATCACAATAATGGGATGCCGTTAAAAAAGGTTCACCCAAAACCTCACCTAAGCTGTAATATTAATAATAGCTGGGAAATGAGCTAAGATATCAATAAAGATTCGGAAACTGGAATATTATGCCCGTGAGAAGCGAATCTTGAGAGATATATGTTGATGTTTATTGTGACAGTATGGTAAAACAAGGAAGACAGCTATTACGGATAGAACAGAGAAATGCAGAAGGTGCGCGTGTATTATGAAATGAAGCAAGTCGGCGGTCTCGCTCGGCGCGCATGGGCCGGCAAGACCGCCGTTGCGGAGCGATGAAACAGGAGAGAAATCGGCGGTGAACGATCGGACCAGACCTGTGTAGCGGCAGCCGGCGGCACTACGTCGCTTATCATCAGCGCAAGATTGAATCACGAAAAAGAGGGTCTGGTCACAAGAGAAATTTCGCCCGAGGGCGCCACAGAGGCTAGGGCTGGCACTGAGAAAAACAATAGCAAGATAAATAAAGGAGTTAGCAGGGTCCTCTTTAAACGCTGGCTCCAGACAGGAAGGAAATGAGATATATTGTGCACCAGGTTCCAAATGTTTTAGGGGACCACAATGTTCAGAAGACTGAATAAATATGGTTTGATGGACGATTTTAAATTAGCGAGAATCGAAAGTAGAGAGGCACTGCTTCAAAAAACAAGTTACTAATCACTGTTCATATTTACCAGGCTTTAAACGGAAGGACACTTTCTTCAGCCGGGTCAATCAGAGGGAATATGGCCCAAAGACAACAAGTCAACGTTGCCATAAACAAGAATACGAAAAATTCTGCAACTTGGACTGAAGACGAACTTTCGATGAACCTGGAATGAAAGATTCTGATTAGGTTGTTCCAAAAATAATGGCCTATTTTAACCATCATATTAAATATTACTTTTCAAAGCTAATCCATCTTTTTGCATTTTTTACGAAAATGTGTGTTTTAATTATTCATTTACATCAGAAGTTATAACACTAGATTATAGTTTTTTTAAAGTGTTACACATATAGGACCTTTACACTAATATAAAACTAATAAACTGAAAATTATTTGCTATAATTAAGACAATACCGACATTGTAAGAAATTCCACGACTTTAAATTCATTTTCCGCGTGTCACAAAATTGCCTTAATATAGAAAATTCTTGCATATACGAAATATATGTTTTCCGTTCATGATAAATATGTTAACATTAAAATAGTTGTCTTTTATAAGACTGATAATATAATAGCAAATAATAATATAGAAAAACTACTCATAAATTCTAAAGACAAAGATGATAAATTTAATAATTCCGCTGATTATAAACTTATCAGCAAAAATTGTACTGATATTGGCTAAACAGTTTGAAATTTTAACATAAGAGTCAAAGAGCATTTAAGTTGTGACGGTTTTTTAGAGTTTTCTAATCATTTAATAGAAAATGGTCATTCCATTGAAAAAAAAAAAATTATTTAGAACCATTAGAAATAAATAAAGCGTATGAAATGAACCAAAATATTTTAAAAAAACAACTAAGTCCTATTCTAAAAAATCACTAAGTCAATTTCCACATCTTTCGTCATCGTACAACTTTTTTTAACTAGATTTAAAAAAAAAAACATAATAACTTGATATATATGTTTTTGGTTAGTTAATTTGACATCCTCAAGAAGAAAATGGTATTTTCTGAAACCGGTTGGTGTATTTAAAAAAAAAACGAAGAACAATAATCTAAAAATAGTATTTAAAAACTATTTTTTGTGTTTTTGATAATAAAACTAGATTTTAAATAGTAGCTGAAGCCTCAAAGCGTGTGAGTAAATATAATAAACATTAAAGAAAAAATTCATAATGCGTATCGCACAGAATTGCGAGGTCGCAGCAGGGACGCCAATTAATTGATATGTTAAGACACGTGTCAGTGATTTAAAGGTGTAATCATGGGCGTGGTGCCGAAAAACCTATGGGATAGATTTCGAGAAACAAGGGCTATCATTCTTAATGAAACATCACAGCGGCGGTATGTCGCTATGTAACTACTTGCAAATGTGGTGGGAAAAATATGCATGTATCTGAATAAAAACAGAGTATTCTGGAGGCGGGAAACCATTCTCGTTTGTGCCGTGTCGCCGTAGTGTACCGAAATTGAACATCTTTTGTGTTTCATTTCTTTCTAACTCATAATCATCATCATCATCATCGGTGAACCACCCTTGTCTACATTCCTGTTTCCTATACGAAACAGTAATAGTTTATTTTATTAGCTATATTTGAATATGTCTAAGAACACACAATTACTGGATTTTCACCTACAAAAGCACTGTTAATGTTAATGTACCTAACGTTCACCATTCCACCCAATCAATCTCCATATCTTTCAAAAATTTAAAAGTTGTATATATGTTTATATGCGGAATCACTTCAAATATTCGAATTATACTATCACCATGTGTGGATTAAATTTGATATGAATTTTTCCCTGAAACGGCATATATGTCACAATCAGAATCTAATTATTTAAAAGCAATGTTGTTTATCTATAAAATGCTTTTAACACACATTGTACTAGAATTTAATATTTTTCAATTTTTATATATTTTCTTATTTTGACCAGTATATTTATTATACTTCCACATCTTTCCATTAATAAAAATCAATTATTTTAAATATGAATTAAATATATTAATTATAAAGATATACATATAAAATCAATTTTATCGAAAAATATTGTTGTTGCTGTAGCTTAGTTGGATAAAGCACCTTCCCCGGTTAGGAAAGCGATCCAGGTTCGAATCCCGGTGGCGCAACAACAATATTTTTCGATAAAATTGATTTTATATGTATATCTTTCTAATTAATATATTTAATTCATATTTAAAATATCACAGACCGTCTGTTCTGAATAATTACAACTTCACAATAAGAATGTGTTCTCCTAAATAATCAATTATTTGTTTATTTTACCGTTTACCATTCAATTTGCAAGACATATTATTAATTTAAAAATAAATATTTTAATAAATGATAAATCTTCAGTCGGAGGGACCAACGTGGATGATGTAAAATATATTTGAACCTTACGGTAAGTGTGCTGCTCGAGTCGGTGCGAACGTAGAGCTGTTCATGTATTCTGCGAGGCGTTTTATATCGTTCGATTTCCACAGGAATATCAGGATCTTTACACAGAGCGTCGCCTGTGTCAAGAGGAAAAACGAAGCTTCGGCAATTTTCGCAATGTCGCCCCACACGTTAACCATGTATACGATCTGACAGATGGTGAACAAGTATTGCGTGGAAAATAGAATTGAAAAAGAATAAATAGAATATATGAAAGGATTATTGTTTTTGCGCCAAAGCCCGAATAAGTAGAGCAATTTTAGCGGATATTTTAAGTACTTTTCAACAAGATTTACGCTTTTGAAGTCGTCCATCTTTCACTGAACGATTTTGAATGCTATTTACTCGTACATGATTACAGCGATTCCGGTTTTATATACGCAAACGCTCGGAGTTTGGGACCATCGTTGAGCAAATTACGAGACTGTATTCAATTAATATTTACTAATTAACAGTTCCGCTGTTGGCGTTCCTCCCCTATATTAAACTATGTAAATTCAGGACTGAACTAGCGGGTGAGATGTGAATTACGCCCATCAGTTTAGGAAAAGCGTCGTTCACGTGTTCGTTTGATAATGATCGCGGAGATCTATTGTGTACTTGAAGAAGAAGATAAACTACGCGCGGTTGATACAGTTCCAGTTTAGAAATTTGGGGGTTAGGACGGTGGTTAAATGAAATACATGTGATTGGCGCGTGTGTTGAGGTTTATTGTGACGAATGATAAAAACAATGAAGACAGATAGAAATGAATACAGTGAATGAAGATGTAGGAAATTATGAAATGAAATGAATTGGCAGTCTTGCTCGGCAAAGGCGAGCCGGCAAGACCGCCATTGTGAAACGCTGAAACTTGAGAGACTGTCTGGCGGTGAATTGAGCCAGACTTGTGGCAGCAGCCGGCAGCGCTGTCGCTAGCGTCGATGCTGACTGAGATGGCGGTAGATTTGAATTATGGTCGCTACAGAAATGTACAATGAAAATTCTGTTCAGAGGAGCCGATGGCGGTCGGAGTCTTTTTGTAAAAGGGATGCTGGAAAACAAGTTTATACCTACTATCATATATAAAATATAATCGAAGAATAGTCCATGTTTCAATAATTCGGCTACAAGCCAAACTGTCAAAAATACGTCACACTCAAATCAAATTTCAAAATCAAATAAAGTTGTTTTTTTGTACGTTAGATACTGTTAACGAATACGTAAACAGTATTCTAAGATGTCGAATACTTTCGAACTTTGTGGATACGGAACGATTGATAGAATCCACTGTTGCTGATATATGTATATTTATTATATTGAAAATGTATATGTAATTCGATTCGCTCCGAAGTCCAAAGCTTTTTGACTCTAGAACACAAGGGATGCGGAGCATCCAAAACATGCATGAAACGACAGCGCCTGCTGCTGGCGTACGTCATCGGTACCCGACGTCGGTACCGGGCGTGTTTATGCGGTTGTTAGATACTTACACACCTTCTACTAGTGATAAAACAAAATACGATTGGCATCGACAAAATTTCAAGCGTAACTCGAGCTGCGTGTGGGGTGGGTGGCACCGTCCTGTTGAAACCACACGGACCCAATTCGGCCAACAAGAAGTTATCCAATACGTGACGATATAGCGGTTAGAGCATTGCCATTATTATTTTTGATCTTGAAGCGTTTGAAGCTCAAATTGTAATCGTAGTCAACTTCTTTCTGCGACTATAAAATTCAAACTATATTCTTTCTGCACGTTTCGTGATAAATAATCGACTATTTTTAATGTTTGAATATAGTTGCCTCAGTCCGTCAACGGCGCCTGTGACAATAATTGAAAATAAGTGGTTGAAAACAAATGGTGTTTTCAGAAAATGTTCACCGACCAAATCACGGTCCAGTTTTAATGGCTTCCCGATCAATTGCAATCTGCATAATTGATTTGAATGACTTACAAACAAATAATATTAATAATTGAACAAGCTCGGCAGGAATGAGACAATTGTCAGTAATTAAAGATCATTCACTACATGACAAATGTCAGTATCTAATTAATATATCGATCGATGCCTATGTGAGCTTTTAATAATACCCGCTGCTGGTTCATCTCCCAATGTCTCTCCATCGCACTGATGTGCCTAACGTTATCATCTTTTTTTTCTCCTAACAATAAAGTTGTATCAATGTGTCCAAAATTTAATAAAAATGAATTGATAATCCCTGCGTCTGCTATCAGTTTACTCGAAGGTATTTGAGATTCTGTAAAAATAAGGTAGATGGATCTGTCAAATAATGGAACGATTAAATGTATTAATATCAAAAAGGTTCGAAAATTGTCGCTAAAAATATTGTCGCTGTAGCATAGTTGGATAATGCACCTTCCCCGGTCAGGAAAGAGATCCATGTTCGAATTCCGGTGGCGCAACAACAATATTGATTTTATATGTATATCTTTCTAATTAATATATTTTAATCTATTTAGTGTTTCTAGTTTGATTACAGTGCCTTTCCGGTATCAATGTTCAATTAGATAACATATAAATGAATTGTTATACTTAATGTAAGTTAATGCATTGATTAATGTAGAACAATATTAAAAAATGTATAAAAAGTAAAACAGTTCCATTTATAAAAAATTAAAAAACTAAGTTAAGTAAGAGTAAATAAGAAAATAACATACAAATATGTAAAATTGTAATGCTCAATATAAAACGATTGAAAAATATTTAGTTAAATAGCATACTAACACAACTACAGAGAAGAATAAAAAATGTAATATTCAATATATAGATACTGTAGTAGCAGTTTTAACCTCAAGTTTGGACTTTTAAATGTTCTTGGGCGTAATTTCTCCCCATTTCGCGGAGCCAAAACTGCACTTTTTTTGAAAAATATGTAAGACGATGGTTGCAATTTTTCGCGTCTTTTTTGGTGCAAAGAACAAATAGAATCTACGTGCAATAGTTTAGTTTGATTTTGGCAAGAGATAGTGACAGTTAGCCTGTGTCCTTATTAAGTGAGGGTGCGTTATTTGCTCATGATATTGTTTATGTCGGTAATTTTTTTTTAGTATACCTAGTATGTATATTTGACGGATGTCTAGGACGTTATATTCTTTGAAAAGTTCATTTGTAGGATATTGTTGTGCGTTAGATTTTTTTGAAAGGAAAATTTAGAGTTGTATTTTGGGCTGTTTCTAGAAAAAAAATTTTGGCTTAGACGCTAAACATTGATATTTAACAATTTCGCTTCGAACATGACAACGTAGAAGTACTACATATATAAAAAGGGAAGAAAATAAGACATTCTAGAAAGTATAGAGATTAATATCAACAATTAAAATGTACTTAACATACAATCACCCCCTATAACATTTCCTCTCCTGTCCACTCATGTATTCGATAGTTTATCTTCAAGTTTTAAGGTTTAGTTTATTACTGAAGATGACGCATTAAGCGTCGAAAACGATTTAATACAACGTTGTGTCTAAAGGATTATTAAAATAGGAAGAAGTCATTGGAATTGTAGTGATTGTGACTGTTGACTATCATTATACTCCTGAGGTTATACCACGAAGTTTAGTGCATGGTGAAACCGAAGCCCCCAACTATCTTCTAGTCTCACGCGTGTTGGTGCATGTCGCAGTGTATATGAATGTAACTGTGAGAGTATTTATGCTGTGTCTAGAGCAAGGTATTCAAATAAAACAGAACTTACAAAAGTTGGCGTTTATTGCGGGACGCTTCACAATGGCGGGTACGACGAATATTTACAAATTTAAAGGCATTTACGCTAATAAATTAATTGTTTCTTATAATTACGCGAGTTGACAGCATGGCTGCGTACAGCCATTTTCTAACACGGTATAGTAAATGTTAATAATTAGGCCAAAACTCGTACTCTTCTATGGTTGCAGAAATCAATACTAGTCTAGTGATGGTTAAAGCGTTATTTATACCGTTATTGTCACTGTGTCGATTGTAACGGTGGCTGGTACCTAATTAACTATTTGTAATTGCAATGACCGGTACACTAGAAAGTAAACCTTCAACAGTTAAATCTTAATAACAATTGTTAAATCTCAGTTTCCAATCATCGTGACATAACGGTTTACCATCACCACATCACACGGTACTTTGTATTAGATATCTTGATATTTGGAAGTCCTTGCCTTGACACATAATTTATTAGCCTGTTATCTTTTTTTTGACTTGTCTCCGATGCACCTTGGACAGGAAGATACCTTAAATCTAAATGTATGTTTTTTTCATTTATAATTAAAAAAATGTTTGGGTGACAGGGATGGGAGGGTAGGTGGAGAATAACTAGGAAATGGAAAATTTTTAATTTTGTTTTTATTTATCAATATTTGGTTTATTATAGTTATTTATATGAATATGACATCGGCCAAGTGGCCGCCTCTGGCAGCGGAACAGATGCGTGCTCTTTTAACCATATTTTTCAAAGCATTCTCGCACACTTGGCGTGTTACTTCAGCAATTTCATTTCAAATATTGTCCTGTAGCATCGGAATTGTTGTTGGCTTATTGGCGTAGACCTTTCCTTTCAAGTACTCTCACATAAAATAGTCGGGAGCTGTCAAATCAGGTGATCGAGAAGGGCAGTCGATATCTCCACTCTTTAGCACGATGCGGCCGGGAAAAATTTATCGCAAAATTTCAAGCGTAGCTCCGGCTGTGTGTGGGGTGGTACCGTCCTGTTAAAACCGCATGTATTGCAGGTCCAATCGGCACAATTCTGTCACCAAGAAGTTTTTCAAACATTTGTCGATAGCGACCACCATTAATGGTTACAGCATTTCCATTATTATTTAAATAAAATGTTATAATGATTTTAACACGTTATGCAGGCTTTAGATACTTTATATTAATTTGTAATCAACTACTCTCTACGACTACCAAACGCAAACTGACAAATACGTGTCACACTAAAATGGCAGCCAAACAAAATCGACCTTTTACATAATATTCACCTTGCACTAATACAATAATTCTATAAAATAAACTTATCATGAAGTGTTGCATTTGGTGTTCAAGTTTAAATTACAAAATTTAATTTTTTAACATGAAAACGTTTTAAAAGAGAACATCTTATATTTAGTGAGATAGTTAATTACTGACGCATTGATTCAAATTTTTACTAAAAAATATCCTGTGAACATAGCGTATCCAGGAAAACAGAATATTATATTTAAAAAATGTTCTGATTCAATCCAGCGTTTATAATATTTTATTCTGAAAATAGAAGATAGTTTACTTGGTCAGCATATTTATTTTTTGGAGTTTAACTGTTGAAGGACAGCGAAATACGAGTAGGATGATCGGAGAATCTGAAACAGATTTAAATGTATTATTTGTAAGGTTTATTAATTTGTAAGGAAAGTAAAGTTTAATATTTTAGAAAATTTAATGTACTATGTGCAAATTTGTTAGATAAACAAATTTTAAAAATATATCGCGGATGCATCACCCCTAGTGCACAATATTTTAGAGGTTGATACGTATTAAAAATATGAGTTGAAAATGTTCAAGCTATATGCGGCTAATTTCAACCTCGTCTGTGTTAGAGGCATTTTTAAAAAGTTGTACTTATTGGATTATGTCGATTAATTGAAATATTTTATACACTAATTTTTATGAAATCTTTATAAAAGACTATTTTTTTTGATCCTTACAAAAATTATTTATTTTAGTATCCTTATAAAAAACTATTTAATTTAAGATCCTTATAAAAGACTATTTTTATAAGATCCTTATAAAAGACTATTTTTATAAGATCCTTATAAAAGACTATTTTTATAAGGTCCTTATAAAAGACTATTTTTTATACGATCCTTATAAAAGATTTTTTTAAAGATCCTTATAAAAAAAAAAATTTATACGATTCTTATAAAAGATTTTTTTTTAAAGATTCTTATAAAAGACAATTTTTTTTAAGCTCATTTTAAGCACATTTTTTTGAATGATGCTTTGAACGATTCTCCTTCATACTTCACATTTTTTTCCCTTGTTATTGTGCACAGTTTTGAGAAGAACAGTTCCTAATATTTATTACTCATGTTACACATGCTGCAGAAACAAGTTTTGTAGTATTGATTAGCTAAAACAACTCACCGAAACGAAAGTATTCAGGGATAGTGGAAATAAATATCCCGCTCTCGGTACAATCGGCTGCTTCAATCTTTCCATGAAAATCAACAGGGTTGTATTAAACCCTCTTTTCCTCTCGATCCACGGACAACTGTACGCTGCCAGGACTAAATCCCCACTCTGGAAATCAAACACTACTTCGTTAATATTATTGCTAAATCGAATTATGAACGGTACAAAATAAATTTATTACAAACTATATAATATATTTAGATTGTGCCCGTCTCACTAGAAAATTGTGTTGAGACAGGCAGTAATTGTGCAATAAATTAGTTTACAAGTATCAGACCGAAATTAATATTTACATCTTATAATGGTTTGCAACACATTTTCCAGCGACAGCCAATTTGACATCTGATAGCTGATTTGTTTTCAGTTTGGTTTGCCATTTCACCATGAATAGACATACGCCAGAACAACGCATGCAAATTTATTTCGAACAGTGCGCAACGTCCATTTTACGGTCGACATAATTGTCCATTAGAGCAAGTAATTCGAATAACCATGGATCGTTTTCGTACCACGCAGACTCTAATTGATAATACGCATCCGCAGAGACGTCGTACAGTGCGCACCGAAGAAGTTGTTGTTTCTTCAAAAATGATGCTGGCCAGAACAGAACATTACAGTCAACGGAGAACGCTATTATTCCATGATAACTGACCTTTTCGTTCTCCAGTGGAATGGCATTCTTGCGGAAGAGCTGTGGTTTCAACAAAACGCCGTAAGATGTCATACTATCAATCAATTTATTGAAGGAAACATTCGATGAGCGCATAATGGACCTGTGAATTGACTCTAATATCGTGTGATTTAACACCTTTGGATTATTTTCTGTGGGAATATGTGTAGTCGCAAGTCTACGCCGATAAGCCAGTGACAGTGACTTGGAAGGAAGCCAACATTAGTCGCGTTACTGCCGATTACGTCCCCATCTACTCAAAAAATTGGTCTAAAATTTGGCTTACAGATTGCGCTTTATTCGAGCCAGCCGGCTAAATCATATTAAAACACCAGTGGCATAAAATTATCTTTTCATGGCCATCACCACGATTGTTATGTGTTTTATTTCATATTAAAGTTCTATACCTTTAAAAAAAAACACCCTTACTCACATACATAAGGTATAAAAAGCATTTCCAAAGTGGACTTTCCATATATTATTTTAGAAAATTTGTGACAATAATGATTAAAGGTTTGATCGGTTTATTTTTATTTTCAATTCAATTGAGTTAAATCTTTTAGCATCCTATTTAAATAGTTAAGGTCCAAAATGTTAGTAGTTCCTTTGGTAATATGTTGTACGTGCTCCTGGGGCTTGTAAGTTGTTTATTTGCTCATGTAGTAATCATATTTTGGTTTGCTTTAAAATGTGTTTGTGTTTATATATCGTTACCTAAGTAGCAACACCGGCTATCTCATTCTTCTTTACTATTTAGAAATGTCTAATGCTACTTTTACAATTCTTATTTCATTAATGTGGCAACTCTTTAATGTCCAGTTTTGCTGGCAAACCGTTAAATGTCTAGCCACTTCAATATCGCAAAAAATTGAGATAGCCGGTATTGTCACTTAGGTAAAGACGTGTAATTAATGTATCTAGACTCACGTCAATCGTTATTTCTGAACCGATTCTGCACATAAAAAATATTTGCGTCAACACTGCTCCCATATACGTCACAGTTGAGAAAAACTGCAAGCTGATAGGATCAATCTAAAAAAATAACATACACAACACGTTATATGATATATCTGTTTAATTAAATAAAAAAACAGTATATTTTTAAAATAGCTTAAATGCAATTCACCAGTGTGATTTGAAGCCCAGTGATGCATATTGTGAGAACGGTCGCGGCGAATTGAAATAAAATTCCCCAGTGAAAGCATTGTTCCATGTCGTACATAAATCTGTAAGGGAAATATTTTCTTTACTAGGGCCTGCAATGTCGGGACACCCGATACACACTGTAATGGTCCGTGTTCACGAAACGAGACACGATGAGACAAATCTATGGCTGGTCTTAAAAGGTTGTTAAAAATTACTGAAACCCCGGTTGGCTCAGGTGGACCAGACGCTGAAATAATTATTTGACTCCAATATTCAGAATGAATTTACGATGAAGCTAATTATAATTTTAGAATCACAGTATAACAAGTATATATATTGACGTTCGCACCGAGCTACGAGAGTAGAATGGCTCGCGATACCTGTCTGTCGAACTTTGAAGTTCTTGGCACCGCTTCACACACCTCACGCGACCTGATGGACTAGAGGTGGGTGTCGCGGCTGCAGCTTATCTGCCGCATGGCGCCAGATGCCGCCTTCTGTCCGCCTCAAATATCAGTAGCACGTGCACATGTTGAGAGTTTGATTTAGATATAAACTCAAAGAGAGACTGAAAATATCCGCTTAGTTACCTACAGCTATGTATTATTGTGAATGTTAGACGTACAACATGCGTGAAGTTAGTCACGAGACAGATAATCACGATGACAGTCTATTGACTATTGATGTTCCGTTCGTCTCTTGTTGAATCTTAGTAGTATAATATTCAAAATATTTTTTTGTTATTTAATGACTTCTGTTTGTCTAACATTTTAAAATAAATAGTTGTAGATATATCTATGGTTTCGCTTTGATCGTTAAATACACGGGTTTAAATTTTGTTCTACCAATCTCACACCGATTTCTAAGTATATATCAATGAAATCTTTTAGATTTTCTCAGTGTGTCTCATTTTGTTACATAGGTCACAAAGATAATGATAATATATACTAAATGCTGGACCTGCAAATGCTTTGATGGTGAATAATACTTTTAACGAGGCTTCTCTGAATTATATCCTCAATCTCGAGCTGCCTAGAGTGGATGCGGTTGCCTCTGAACACATTCAGTTCCACCGCTAAGTCCACGGCTCCTTCAATCGGAGACGGTTCGTCTTTATACTTTGGCTGGAGACTCTTTTCAAGATCGAGTATGGCGTACTCCTCGATCTAAAAATGTAAGTTAGAAATAATTTGATTATTCGGGTCGCATTTCCCGCAGATTACGATAATTCCGATTGTAATTCAGAATCACCGCAAAGTGGAGAAGGAATTCGGAAACGCACATTTAAGATCCTAATTAAAGCTGGGTGGTGACCCTGACGTGATCCAGGGTAGGGTTTGTGGTTGTTGACTTTGATTGACTCGTGAGGATCTTCGATCGATATGTGTGATCGTATCAGAAGGTTTTGTAGATTAATTAGTTGCTATACTACGTCATTTGTAAAGAATTTCAAGCAGAATATAATGAGATCGCGTATTCTCGCTCCTAGTTTATGCTATTCTATAGAGATTTATAAGTGAAAAGAATTCTCGCTCTCTTACTTCATGCTCTTTTGTACAGTTTATATAAAAATAACTTAATATTGAGATAATACCTTACATTGATAAGGTTATCCTTTAATATCTGGACCTGCGCGCAGCTGAGTGCGGTCATACTGGTGGACAGCCTGTCTATGCCGGCAGTCACCAGGGCGCTGATCCAAGTGCTCGATAGCTGGTAGATATATACCAGCTCATAGTATGGCGACTTATCAATCGGAAACGGGAGCCTGAAACGAGAATTGTAATGAAGCAACAACTAACCTGAAATGAATACAGCGCTCAATTCACAAACTAATGTAAATATTTAAATCTGCGCGACTCTAAAATTAAAGGTTTTTAGATTCAGGACCAGGACTTCTTCCACCCTGTACTGGATAGCCACGCTATCAGTTAGGTAGCCAACTTGTACCCAAATGTTGCCACAAGTTCTTTGTTGTGCTACTGACTATCGGCTAAACAACAACCTTCACCAGAATTACAGTTACCTAGTGTTCTAATTGATGATGGATAGATTAATTGAGTTTCAGATATTTATTATCGTAAAAAACTGTTTCTACGAGTAGGGGAGATAAGGCTAGGTTGTGATTTTAGGTTAAATAGGTTTTTTGGAATTTAGGTAGCTTATAGAATCAGCTTCAATCGTATACAATTATAGTTCGTATCATATAACCTATCGATACCATATTAGTATCATATATGTTTGTGAATTTGCCTTCTATGAAATTTCAGATTTTTATCTGGTACCCCACCAGAGATATATAGTCTTAAAAAGTGCTGTTTTTGTAAATTTTCAATTGCCTCAGAGTTCAAATTTGATGTGTGAAAACAAATTGTTTCTACTTTTTGTAAAAATAACCTTTGATATCTAGACTTTAACCTTTCCTGCATTAAAATCCCCTTGAAGATGGAACTTTTATAAAACGAAAGCTAAACTTTAAAGCTGAAATTTTACACTGTACGAATGCAACCTTGTAGCCCGTTTTTTTTTAACAAATTGGTTTTAATTCCATGTGTATAGGCCAAATAGGAGCTGAGATATTTCAGTTAGCGCAAACCCTTTACATTGTAAAATATGTTACGCCCCGTAAAACAAATATGCCCGCCACGAAATAACCAAAAACAATAAAATTAAAATAATGGTCATTTTCAACAACCGACCAGATTGGTAATTGAATAAAAAATGTGAGATTATTTAAAGATAGTCATATATATATAGTCTATATTTACCAGGCCTTGAACGGAAGAACTTTCTCTCCAGTCCGGTCAAGCATAGGAAATATGGCCCAAAGAGTCACTGTCGTCGTAGCAAAGAATAAGAAGACGAAAAATTCTATTCTCTGAAGTGAAGACGTGCTGTCGATGAATCTAGAATAAAGATTCTCATTAATAACCACATTCTACATTATATACTAATATATTAGGTTCATTCCGAAAATAATGGTCGATTTTAACCTTCATATTCGATTAAACCTGATTTTATCGTAAGGCATCGAAAGGACCCTACCCTTTCCCGGAAGCATTTTATAAATTTGTACTGGTTTCTCTCAACAAAAGAAAGAAAAGTTTAATTCCTGAAAATATATTTGCAATTATTTACGATGTACTATACAAAAACAACAAAAATTTAGTTGGTGAATTTAAAAACTACACCTTTGTGCTTTCTTTATTGGTAACAAATACATATAGAAATTGCGTACGAAATTTTGACATAAATATATATTGTTACGATCACAGACTAACGGATGTACATTGAGTAATCGCAGAACAATAGGAGTGCTCCGAACGGATCGTTCCTAGAAAGCGATGTAGATAAGAGAGGAAGAGATAGTAGAAACGATGTAGAGAAGAGAAGAAGAGATAGTATAAGCCTTCATGAAAGAAACCGATGCATTCGGCCGGCACTTAAATAGACAAAAGTTAAGGGCTACATCAAAAAGATGTCTGAAAACTGGCGGATCAGTATTGAGAGTTGTTATGTCGTAGTGTGTAGTGTGTATTTAGTTTTTTTGCCTTGGTTTTCTGTTAATTATATTTAACCATATTCTTTAACAGTTTCAATTTATTACCGTTATTTGATATCTACAGTAAAACCTCGATTATCCGGACTAATTGGGACCATGGGTAATCCGGAAAATATAACGTATAAACACGGGACTTGTTAAATTCATCATTAGCAAATTACCACAATGTATATGAAAGCGTTATAGGGTAAATTGGTTATATTGATAGTAGGTCTTCCATTCAAATTATACCTAAAGAAATCTTTTATACAATAAATAATAATTCATTCATTATCTTAAAAAGGCTGTTTTTATTTTATTATTATTATTATTATTATTATGACCAAAAAATAATATTAGATTTTCGAAATTCCTTTTTTTTTAAATTTCATCAAAGTTTGCAATACCTACGTACATATACATATATCTAAACGTAATTACAGTTTATAAACTTAAATAACAATTTTTAATAGATTGGAAAATTATAAAATTAGTTATTTGTAATACTGTGATTAAGTGAGAAGATTACTATTTTCAAATCGATTTGGTTATTTATAATAAATAAACAAATAAACATGTTTTCTATGTTATAATTTAAAAATTTGATCTTATACATCTAAATAAAGATTATCTTGGCTGTGTAACCTCAGAAAGTGGTACAATGTCCAAAACATCTGTGATCAGGATAAATCAATATGGTTCCAATAATC